>CAUYLG010050562.1:0-196190 GCA_963573385.1 Cacajao melanocephalus
ACGTGTGGCTCCTCTGCCGGGAATCTCCCAGTTTGTGGGCCACAGAAATTCGTCTGAAATTGCGGCGCCCACTCGCTCTCTGTGCTTTCACTGGGAGCTACAATCCTGGGCTGTTGTTAATCAGCCATTTTGGATCTCTCCCTTCTTTTTTTTTTGAGACAGAGTCTCCCTCTGTCCCCAGGCACCAGGCTGGAGTGCAGTGGCACGATCTTGGCTCACTGCAACCTCCACCTCCCAGGTTCAAACAATTCTCCTGCCTCAGCCTCCCAAGTAGCTGGGACTACAGGTAGGTGCCACCATGCCCAGCCTCCCAAGTAGCTGGGTGCGTGCCACCATGCCCAGCTAATTTTTGTATTTTTAGTAGAGACGGGGTTTCACCATGTTGGCCAGGATGGTCTCAATCTCTTGACCTTGTGATCCGCAGGCATCAGCCTCCCAAAGTGCTGGGATTGCCTAGCCCGATCTTAGTTATTTCTTGTCTTCTGTTAGCTTTTGCATTTTTTTGATCTTGCTCCTCTAGCTCTTTCAATTTTGATGGTAGGGTGTCGATTTTAGATCTTTCCTCACTTCTCATGTGGGCATTTATTGCTATAAATTTCCCTCTAGACACTTCTTTAAATGTGTCCCAGAGATTCTGGTATGTTGTGTCTTCGTTCTCGCTGGTTTCAAAGAACATCTTTATTTCTGCCTTCATTTCATTGTTTATCCAGTCAACATTCAGGAGTCAGTTGTTTAGTTTCCATGAAGCTGTGCAGTTCTGAGTTAGCTTCTTAATTCTGAGTTCTAATTTGATTGCCCTGTGGTCTGAGAGACTGTTTGTTATGATTTCCATTCTTTTGCATTTGCTGAGGAGTGATTTACTTCCAATTATATGGTCAATTTTAGAGTAGGTCCAATGTGGTGCTGAGAAGAATGTATATTCCGGGGGTTCGGGGTGGAGAGTTCTGTAGATGTCTATTAGGTCCTCTTGGTCCAGATCTGAATTCAAGTCATGGATATCCTTGTCGATTTTCTGTCTCGTTGATCTGTCTAGTATTGACAGTGGAGTGTTAAAGTCTTCCACTATTATTGTGTGGGAATCTAAGTCTCTTTGTAAGTCATTAAGAACTTGCTTTATGTACCTGGGTACTCCTGTATTTGGTGCATATATATTTAGGATCGTTATCTCTTCTTGATGCATTGATCCTTTTACCATTATGTGGTGTCCTTTGTCTCTTTTGATCTTTGTTGGTTTAAAGTCCATTTTATCAGAGACTAGGATTGCAACTCCTGCTTTTTTTTGCTCTCCATTTGCTTGATAAATCTTCCTCCATCCCTTTATTTTGAGCCTATGTGTGTCCTTGCACGTGAGATGGGTTTCCTGGATACAGCACACTGATGGGTCTTGACTTTTTATCCAATTTGCCAGTCTGTGTCTTTTGATTAGGGCATTTAGCCCATTTACATTTAAGGTTAATATTGTTATGTGTGAATTTGATCCTGCCATTTTGATGCTATTTTGCCCGTTAGTTGGCGCATTTTTTTCATTGCATTGTTGGTCTTTACCATTTGGTACGTTTTTGGAGTGGCTGGTACTTGCAGTTTCATATGATTAAACCTAATACAGAAATCAGTCACATTCCTGTCTACCAGCAATAATCATTTAGTAAATGTATACTTTTTTAAAGGTCCTATTCACAGTAGCCACAAAAAAGGTATCCAGGAAATAGTTAAACAAGAAGTGCATATCTTGGGGAGAAACATAATGAAAAGACCTGAATAAACAGAGAGATACCATGTTCATGGATGGGAAGACTCCATATCATAAAGAGGTAATTTCCCCTAAATAAGTTTATAAATTTGATAAATGCCAATAAAAATTTCAAATGATTAAGGGTGAGCCAAATAGGCCAATAGAAGAGACTGGGGGAAAAATCCAGATATATTGACAACCTAAGTGTAAACTTCAAAACTTTTACAAGAAACTGTTGGCAAATATCTTCATTACCTTAGCATAAGAAAGGATTTCATAAACAAAAGATGAAATTATAAGATGCATCATATGGCTGCCTGCCATGCCATTTCTAGAGCTGGACACGAATTTGCTTGCAAACTGAGTGCCCATGGGGCTGGAGAAATGGCTGTGCAACGCTGCTGCCTCCATCCTGGGCAAACCTGCAGACCATGTGAACGTGACTGTGTGGCGCTGAGTGGGTCCACTGCGCTCTGTGCGCAGCTGTCCATCTCCTCCATTGGCATAGTGGGCACCGCCGAGGACCACTGCAACCACAGTGCCCACTTCTTTGAGTTTCTCACCAAGGGGCTAGCTCCAGAGCAGGACAGGATAATTATCTGCTTTTTACCCCTGGAGCCCTGGAGATTGGCAAGAAAGGGACAGTCATGACTTTTTTATGATTGGCACGGAGGGATCCAGGGCATCTGTGAGCTGGCTGCCTCTTCCAGGAATACCTCTTGGCAGAGTGAGGACCTGGTGATACCAGCTTCGGATAGTCCTGCATGCAACATTCCTGTGATCACATAATCTTCTTCTTCATCCTCATACGAAATAAATGAAGAAAGCTTCCTTGTTCAAAAAAAAAAAAAGATGCATCATATGCTTGTATTAACTGTAAATCTTATGTATAACAAAAGATGCCTTAAACAAAAGACAAACTGTAGACAGAGGATATTTACAACACATCTGACTGCCAGAGGCCTTGTATTCAGAATATATAAAGAACTCTAATCATTTAATATGAAAAATACAAACAACCTAATCAAAAAATAGGCAAAGGTTGGCTGATTTCTTGGAATATGTAATGCCTATTATTTTGTTTCTGCCAATATTAAATATTGATATTTCTATTGATAGCACCTTCAAAGCAGTTTAGTTCTTATTAGTTTTGGTAAATTCGTATGTGAATGGTGGCTATAGTGGTGATTATATGTGTTTTTGTTTTTGATTTTTTTGAGACGGAGTTTCACTCTTGTTTGCCCAGGATGGAGTGCAGTGGCATGATCTTGGCTCACCGCAACCTCTGCCTCCCAGGTTCAAGTGATTCTCCTGCCTCAGCCTCTTGAGTAATTGGGATTACAGGCATGTGCCACCACACCTGGCTAATTTTGTATTTTTAGCAAAGTTGGGGTTCCTCCATGTTGGTCATTCTGGTCTTGAACTCCTGGCCTCAGCTGATTTACCTGCCTTGGCCTCCCAAAGTGCTGAGATTATAGACGTGAGCCACTGTGCCTGGCCATGATTATATTTTTGTGAATTTGCAGAAGAGAAAAGAAAATGGCCAATAGATATATGAAGAAATGTTCAATTTTACTTTAATAATTTAGAAAATGCAAATTAAAAAAATTTTAAATTCGGAGAATGGTCAGTCACATTTGACTAAGAGCCAGCTTTGTAATCCATCTCACAGCTCAGCCGTGTACCAGCAATGCAACCTTGGAGAAGTTTACTTCTCTAAGCCTGTTTGTTTTGTTTTAAATGGGGTTAAAATTACTACCTCATTAGATTGTTGAGAAAAGTAAATGACATATATTAAGTTTTAGAACAGTGCTTGGATGTAGTAAGTATTCAATAAATGATAGCTGATTTAATTATTTGTAATGCAACTTAATTTTCAAAATACTAAAAAGTATCTAGACCCAGACAAGTTTTATCTGACTATATCCTTTTTTTTTTTTTTTTGAGACAGGGTCTTGCTCTGTTGCCCAGGCTGGAGGGCAGTGGTGTGATCTCAGCTCACTGCAACCTCTGCCCCCCGGGTTCAAGCAATTCTCCTACTTCAGCCTCCCGAGTAGCTGTGACTACAGGCGCTCACCACCACACCTGGCTAATTTTTATATTTTTAATAGAGACAGGGTTTCATTATGTTGGCCATGCTGGTCTCGAACTCCTGACCTCAAGTGATTCACTCGCCTTGGCCTCCCAAAGTGCTGAGATTACAGGCATGAGCTACTGTGCCCAGCCTGTCTGACTATATTCTACTTACAGAGATCTTAAATAAATGGAGAGTAACCTACCCCTGAAAATGCCAGCTAGCTAGCTTCTTACTCAGAGTCCTCCCAGGTGGCATTACCTTGGTAATAGCTAGGGTCAAGACCTTATTTCTAAAGGTTCACAGCTTCAATTTTGTGAGAATAACATATGATTCCCAGTTTCTTGGGAACTGACTTATCAACATCATTGGAGTGAAGATTCATTTTCAGTGAGAAATAGAACTGTTAAGCTCACTAGTACTTGAGTTTGGTTGTTATTACATTCTCTCCCTGAAGGCAAGGTATGTGGAAAATCAATTTTGGTTTTCTGTGCAAGGAATCAGTGCAGAGGGAGTCTGCTGGATCATTTTAGTGACTGTTGGTATCAGGCCCTTATATATCAACAGGTTTGGGTAGTTGTATTTTTTAGTTGGAGGACTTGCTGTCTTTTTTTTCTTTTTTCTTTTTCTTTTTTTTAAGATAAGGTTTCACCATGATGGCCAGGCTGGTCTTGAACTCCTGACCTCAGGTGATCCACCCAACTCGGCCTCCCAAAGTGCTAGGATTACAGGCGTGAGCCCCCGTGCCCAGCCGGACTTGCTGTCTTTAGCTGAAGGAAGAACACTGCCTAACCATTGGAGAGAGGATGCTCCTCTTCTTTTTTTTTCCGAGATACAGTCTTGCTCTGTTGCCCAGACTGGAGTGCAGTGGCACAGTCTCAGCTCACTGCAACCTTCACCTCCTGGGTTTAAGCGATTCTCCTGCCTCAGCCTCTGGAGTAGCTAGGATTACAGGTGCATGCCACCATGCCCAGCTAATTTTTGCATTTTTAGTAGAGATGGGGTTTCACCATGTTGGCCAGGCTGGTCTCGAACCTTGACCTCGTGATCCACTCGCCTTGACCTCCCAAAGTGCTGGGATTACAGGCATGAGCCACCACACCCAGCCCAGGATGCTCCCTTCTTAATGCTGACCTTCAGTTTGTGGTCAGGCATAGGCTTTCAGTCCTCCACAGTCATATTCTCTCTGGCTCTCTGAGGTTATATCTAGGTCACTTTGATTGGGTTTGGGGGCCCCAAAACTCTGCAGTCACTCAAACCTCAGGATTTAGTATTTTTAGCAGATGGATTATTGTGTCCACTTATTTTTTTTCTAACTTCAACCTCAAAAGATAAAACTTTAATTGCTGTTTTGGACACATTTTTTATCATTGCCATGTGACAATTCCTTATTTCTTGAACTTGCTCAATGACATCATCACCTTAACAGTCCTGCTCCCACCTTCCCATTAAGGTGCAAATCATGTCTGGAACAATTTCTATGTTGGCAGACTCACAGGTTGGCTTCTTAGAATTAGTAATGCATTAAATGGTTCCTTAGAGATCTATTGTTTGGTCTCTTGGAATGTGTAATATGTATTATTTTGCTTCTGCCAATATTAGATAGGATGTTTCTTATTCCTAGTTCCTTCAAAGCAGTTTTTTTTTGAGATGGGCTCTCATTTGCTCTGTTACCCAGGCTGTAGTGCAGTGGTGTGATCTCAGCTCACTGCAACCTCTGCCTTCTGGCTTCAGTTGATCTTTCCACCTCAGCCTCCTGAGTAGCTGAGACTACAGGTGTATGCCACCATGCCTAGATAACTGCATTTTTTGTAGAGACGGAGTTTCACCATGTTGCCTAGGCTGGTCTCAAACTCCTGGACTCAAGTGATCCACCTGCCTCGGTCTCCCCAAGTGCTGGGATTATAGACATGAGCCACTGCACCTGGCCCAGTTTAGTTCTTATTAGTTCTGTTAAGTTTTTATGTGAATGGTAGGTATAGTGATGATATATATTTCGATAAGTTGGTTGTAGCTAAATTAGGTGGTTTGATGAGACTGTTGTCCTGTCTTCAAACAAGCTATTCTTTACCTTTGCCTATAGGTTGTTGGTAATCACTAACTTAAAAATAATAAACATTCAATGGTAGAATGTCTTGACAAAAAAGACAAAAATAATTTTAAAATTTACTGAGAAATCAGGTTGACACAACACCTTGTTCATAAACTAAAGGTTATTTTTCTAAAGGTTACTTTAGAATAATTACTTTTCTAATTATTCACATCTCTTAAAAACTTAATAAATTACATATATATGTTGTTTCATTACTGAATATTTGCTAAGGATATACCTCATTGATATATGTACAGTGTTCAGCACATTTACTATAGGCAACCTAGGAGGCATGCTGGAAAAAAATTATGAAGTCAGTGAGACTTATTTTTTGTGTTCTCATATATATATATATTTTAGTGACTTTGTTGATGTCCATTAAAACCTTAAGGCTCAGAACTTCCTTCTGTGGGATCTCAGGCAGTGATTCATGCTTTTCCCTTCCTCTTCAGTTTCTTTCTGTTAACATTTACTTAGGTAGTATCATATGCCTGAGCTCTGCTTTCCATCTCCTGCTACAGTAAATTAACCTGAACTTAGTTCTTGGTAGTTGATTGGCTTAGGGTATTTCCCTTAAAATATTTGTATTTAATAGGGACTTGATGTCTTAATTCAAATGGTGAGACTCACTGGCATGCCAGGAGGTTGATATTTTAAAATAGGGCAGAGGTGGCTAAGATCTGTGGGACTTAAAGTGTATTAAGTTCATTGCCTGGATGTGCACTGGCCCTCTTTTTGTGGTCAGCCTGTTTAATTCTAAGTTAGGGCTCAGTCTTCTTACCTCTTGTGCCTACTCACTATAGTTGAGTTCCCAGAAGTACTTCTGCTTTATTCTTGTACAAGAGATGAGGGTTCATGCACAGTTCACGTCTTTGAAATGCTTTCTATGCTTTATTTGAAAGAAGGCCCCCTTTATATTTTTGCCACACAGCACATTCTCTTGGACCTGTAAGGATTCAATGGGCATACCCCCACTGAAGACTGAGCTAAGGCTGATTCTGCTTTCTTTAATTTGACTGCATTTTGTGATGCTATGGGTTTGGGTTTGTTGTTTTTTTGTGTGTAGTTGTTTGTTTTGTTTTGAGATGAAATTCACTCTTGTTGCCTAGGCTGGAGCGCAATGGAAGGATCTCGACTCACCGCAACCTCTACCTCCAGGTTCAAGCGATTCTCCTGCCTCAGCTTCCCGAGTATCTGGGATTACAGGCATGCATCACCATGCCCGACTAATTTTGTATTTTTAGTAGAGATGGAGTTTCTCCATGTTGGTCAGGCTGGTCTTGAACTCCTGACCTCAGGTGATCCCCTTGCTTTGGCCTCCCAAGGTGCTAGGATTACAGGTGTGAGCCACTGCACCCGGCGATGCTCTGGGTTTTTTTTTTTTTTTAATCTTAATTGGACTTTTATTATCCTTGCACTGTGGGCTGTTAAACATTTTTTTAAAGATTTAAGAAAATAGGTAATATCAGAAAAACCCTCCAATTTGCTTTAAAAAGGTAGTGATTTTTCTTGTTTTTAATATAAAAGTATCCTCCATTTTCTTAAGAATAGCTTATTATGAACACCTTATTAGATGAAATTATCTGGATAAAATCAAACCTAGAGACTCAGTTACTATAATATGCAGAATTAACCAGCCTGACTTTAGGCCCTGTGGAGGCAAAAATAACTGGCCTGGGGATGTAACAAGGCTGGCCAAGTCAGCCAGTATTTAGAGTAGGTTTAACGACTTTCAGAATATATGGCTATCTCATTTGAGCCTCCCTCAGAACAACTCTCTGAAGTGTAGGTATCAGTGCTCTCCAACTTTAGACACTAAGAAACTGAGGCTTATAGTGCACCTTTTGAATTTGAAATGGTATGGAAGAGGAGTGCTTCACCATTCAGCTGATTCCCCTCACTGTTCCCCCCCCACTCTCTCTCTCTCTCTCTCTCTCTTTCTCTCTCTCTCTATCTATCTCTCCCCCCAACCAACCTCCTCCCCACCTCCACTGCCTGCTTCAGAGAGGTTGGTTGGATGTTGAGATATATATATTATCAGTAAACTGCAATAATGTTAGGAGTTGTTCCATGAGGGGAAGGAACATCTCTTGAGAGTTGGGGAAAAGAGAGTCTGCCCACAAATCCATTTCAATGGACAGTTTTGGTAGTTGCCCCTGGGGAAGAAGACTAGAAATTACCTTGGTACCTTGGTTGATAAGAAATGTCAAATGATTGACACTTGACTGACTGAGGCACTGCTATATTGCCACTCTGCAGAGTACAGACTTTTCAGAGTCGGCATTTTGCAGTCATCAGCTTATGGAAGAGATGTGGCGAGGAGACTCTTTTTGTAATGACTAGTGCTACTAACTAGAATTCCTTAGGTACTTTCTATACCATAAATATCAGATTGCCTATCTCTAAATCTTATTTCCTAAGGAAAACATAGTAAACCATATTATCTCTGTGCTTATCTTCAGTCATCTTGCTGATGCCTCAATTTTTAAGATTACTGAAACATTGAATCTTCTCAGTACCATGTCCTTTTTTAAAACAGGTAATGTGATTGTTTCCCCCAAAAGGTACAAAGGTTGATGACTGAGTTTCCTTTCCATCTCCACCCCAAAAAGTATGTGCTGTTACCAGTTTCTTGTTTATCCTCTTATTTGCACGTGTGTATATGTATGCTTATATGTACATTCATAATATATACATTGTTCTGCCTCTTTGCTTTTTTCACATAACTATATTTTGAGTTGTATATATAGCCCCACCTCTTTTTTCCTTTTAAAAAAAAATAACAGGTAGTTTCCATGTATGGCTGATTTATAATTCATTTAATCTACTCCCTATTAAAGTGCCTGAATGTCCTCTTTTTAGCTTCCAGTGTTCTTCTGTATATACTTAACAAATACTCCTGTGTATTTGGCTGCTTTTCTTTGGGTATTTGTCATCTTTGCTCTTGAAACCAAGTGCTTAAAAGTTCTCTTTATTCATGCAAAATATGATGGGCCTCCTTCCTGACAGATATGCTTTGGTATGTTGCAGGAGAGGCACAGAACTAAATGGACTGCTGTCATTTAAGCAGCAGGACATCAGGAAGACGAGTTCCCACTTCTTAGAGCAACCACTGAAATAACACCAGCCTCTAATCTGGAGGATCCATTTGTAAATTCCAGTCAGATTTATTTTCTATTCACAGAAATTGTTCCTCTTTTTCTCTGCAAGCAGTTCCTAATGTATATGTGTCTTCCATACAAATGACCATGTGTGGAAAGCCCTCTTCAGCCATGTGGAGAAAGTGGGAGGAGGGAGATTCCCGATTTCACTGCTTGAGCTGCAGCTGGGAAAGCAATTCTTGGCGTCTGGAATTGCAAGTTTGAAATAATTTTCTTAGAGAAAATACATTTAGTAGTTAGCTTTTATAGTGGTAGCACTAGTATTCTATTACTCTACTCAGATTCATTAGGGATTCAACAGGCTTTTTAAACTAGACCAAGCGCTATTTGTCACATTGTTTCTATGATTGAAAACCAACCTGTTGGGTGGTGTTTGTGAATACTGTGATGGATATGTGTGGCCAGATTTTGCTTTGTAAAACCAAATGTCATGTAGACTGAGGGTAACCTTTATGTCACTGGGGTCAGAAAAACAGAATTTTTATGCTGTTGTTTGCTGAGACTACAGTGAGACTTACATAGGATGAACTTCTTTCTGCTTGGATAATTGGAGTCCATGAAGAAGGAGCAGAATTGTTAAAAAATCAGAGACTTTTCTTTTGTTTTTTTTTTGAGACAGGGTCTCACTATGCTACCCAGATTGCAGTACAGTGGTGTGATCTCGGCTCACTGCAACCTCTACCTCCCAGGCTCAAACAATTCTCCTGCCTCAGCCTCCGGAGTAGCTGGGATTACAGGTACCCACCACCACACCCGGCTAATTTTTGTATTTTTTGGTTGAGATGGGGTTTCACCATGGTAGCCAGGTTGATCTTGAACTCCTGACCTCAAATGATCCACCCACCTCAGCCTCCCAAAGTACTGGGATTACAGGCGTGAGCCACTGTGCCCAGCCTGGGACTTTTCTTCCTCAGTAAAGTTTAGTTTCAGAAAGAGAGAAAATCATTTGGTTAAGCCAGGGCATTTCAACAGACTGACTAAAGTGGCTTCATGCCCCCCAAAGGTAGAGATAATCAGGAAATTTTGTGGACAAATTGTGGATAAAAACCTGGTGAGGTTACTGAAAGAAATTTGGTAGGGTGGTGGGGTCGGGGGTGGTGGCTGGGGGTTGCCACCTTAGTCTAAAAGGCAGAATTGAGGCCCAGGCAGAAAGGCTCATGCAGGCAATCCCTGTAACTAACACTGCTGAGAAAAACTGTACCACTTTGATTTGGTGTGGGGGATTAGGTGGGAGGTGTTTTTCAAAGGGTACGTTTCAAAGTAAAACAAGAAATGGTGATAAAAATGAAGAGTATCTCATAACCTGTCTAATTTGTGAATAGCTTGTATCCCAAGGTTTTCTCTTACTACTAGTATATTGTTTGCTTGTCTTTAAAAGTATTTTTACTTATTTATTTATTTACTTATTTATTTTGAGACAGGGTCTTGCTCTCTTGCCCAGGCTGGAGTGAGTGACACAATCACGGCTTACTGCAGCCTCAACCTCCTGGGCTCAATCAATCTTCCCACCTCAGTCTCCTGAGTAAGCTGGAACTACAGGCACATGCCACTATGCCCAGATAATTTTTTGTAGTTTTTGTAGAGAGAGGGTCTCACCATATTGTCCAGGCTGGTTCTGAACTCCTGGGCTCCAGTGATCTGCCCACCTTGGCTTCCCAAAGTGCTGTGATTACAGGTGTGAGCCACCATGCTGGCCTAAAAATATTTTTACGTTATATTTCAAGCATACCCCAAAATAAAGAGAATAGTATAATGAGTTCCATGTACCCATCAACCAGCCTCAACAATTACAAATATTTTGACAATCTTGTTTTTTCTATCTTTCTACTATTTTTTTCCCCTGGAGTATTTCAAATTCCATATATCAATCATAATATTAATATTTCACCTGTAAATATTTCAACCATACGAAATATTTGGTATTTCAGCCATACGAAGTATTTGGTATTTCAACCATACGAAGATTAAAAATTGAACCACGGTACCATTAACACACCAAACTAATAATTACTTGGTGTCATTTAATACTTAGTCCATGTTCAGTTTCTCTAGTTGCGGACTAAGGGTGGTGGTAGGGAGGGAAGCTGGAAGAAGGGATTACAAAGGGGCACAGGGTAACTTTAAGGGGTGACTGATATGTTTATTGTTATAATTGCAGTGGTTTCACAAGTATATGTTAAAACTTATCAAATTGTACACTTTAAATATGTGCAGCTCACTGTACATTAATTATACCTCAATAAACTTTAAAACAAAAACCCTAATGGTGTAGCTAGAAACAGTATTTTAAAACATTTTTTCCCAGTTATCTCAAAAATATCTTTATGGTTGGTTTGTTCAAATCTGGATCTAAATCAGAGCTACAAATTGCATTTGATTGCTATGTCTAGGTTTCTGATAATTTAGAGTAAATCCATTCCCACTTGCCTTTTTTTCATGCCATTTATTTGTTAAAGAACCCAGATGATTGATTGATCCTGTAGCATTTGCCACATTTTGATTTGGTGATTTGGCTAACTACAGCCTATGATAGTATGTTCCTGGCTCCTATATTTCCCATAACCTGGTAGTTAGATCCGAAGGCTTCCTTGGACTCAGGCTTAGATCTTTTAGCAAGAGTATTTTGTAATAGGTGATGCTGCTAAGAACCTTTCATGGCATTGTATCAGGGAGATCTAGTTCTCCTAGTTTTGTGCAAAATTGATCAGTAGAGGTAGGTATGGTCAGCCTTATCCATCTATTATAACATTTCCTGTCAGTTTTCACCTAATACTTTAAGAGCCACTGCCTACATCCCCTATTTTATTAGGAGTAAATTACTCATGTCCGTGTATGTGTCTGAATAATGCTTGACAACTGTATTAAGGCATAATTTTCATAGAATAAACCACACATATTTCAAGGGTACAATTCCAGAAACTCTGACATAAATACATATATACACTTTGATATATGTATATACGTGTGTATACTTTTTTATGATTGCCTGGCTGGTTGCTGTAGAGAACATGGTGTTAGAGAGGTATACTACAGGGACAAGCCATGATTCCCTTGGTCAGCTTTTTAGAAGGGTAAACCCTGATTCTCTTAGTGGTAGGGATAAAATTTTTCCATGTGGCAGTAGAGAACAGGGAGCCTTTAGTTCGGACCTTGTTTTATCACTAGCTTGTCAGGAAGATCATGCTAAAACATAACAAAAGACTTTGAGTGGCTTTTGGGTTTCCCCTTACAGATTTTATTACATAGATATCCTAAATACCTGCTTGCAGATATCCACCTGCTGTTTGGGGGTTTATTACCCAAACCCAACCTTGTTTCTGGTTCTTCTCCCCAACTGATTTCCTGTTCCATTTCAAAAGCACAAAATCTCAACAAGTATTTTAAAAAGAGAAATCTTTTCATTCCTGTACAGACTTTTATCCCCACATTCCTTTAGGGAGACTCTTAATACCAATGTAGCAATCCCAAGCAGAATAACACAGAGGAAGTAGTTTGCATTGTGCAAGTCTCATTACACATGTGCTGCACTGAATGGAGCTGATCTGTGTGCCACTGGGTCACATAGACAGTATGGCTAACGACAGAATATAATGCTTATCTTCAATAAAAGAAAGAGTTAGCAAATGAGATCAGGGGTTCTGTTGCATAGGATAATCTTTTCTTAGCTTAAGAAAAATTCTGGTCTGTGAGTGACATCTTTCTTCCATTGGTTGGAACATTAATGTGTTGGGATTCATAGGGAAGTTGGGTTAGCTGACCAAGGTGTGGACAGAGCTGATTCCCCTGGTTAATGAGGGAACTGCTATTGAGCAGGGCCTGAGCACTGGGACAGATTAGGGACAGGATACTGGAGTGGCTCAAAATACATGCCATACCTATTTAATGTCAGCTCTATGAATGGCCTCACCAAGTTGTAGCAAGTAGACCCCTTTGATCCAGAAGCAGCATGAACAGCTAAGCTCTGAAGCTTAATCCTTACCCAGCCAGTCTGCTTCTCATCCACTTTTGGCTGCCACTTCTCTGCAGAGTCAAGGATAACATTTCTAAGAGTGTGTGCCTCTGTGTGTGCATGCATGTGTTCTCCCATTGTATTCAGAATCCTTAAATTTAATATGATCAGTCTTTTGCCATCTTGCCTCCAGTCAGCCATCTTCCTGGAAAATGGGTTAGGTTTTAGGTACAGAACTCTTTAGCAAGAATAGTAATTAATCAAAAAGTCTGATCCCTTGAGGGCCAGCTAGCTTAGCTTTGTATACCACAGGTGGCATCTCCTAAACACCCATCAGTCATCTCTCAGATCTTTATCACCAGGAGACATGGATGGAACTATATATATACCTCAGTGCAGGATCATCACTGCTACCAAACAAAAAAGTACAAAACATGTGCAGTAGCTTCATCTTGAAAATATCATTAATAGTAATATACCATAAAGCAGGTATTATTATGTGAAAATTCAACCTGAGATTCAAAAGAATCTCAGTAGTCCGGTTCAGCAGCTCATGCCTATAATCCCAGTACTTTGGGAGGCTGAGGCAGGTGGATCACTTGAGGTCAGGAGTTTGAGACTAGCCTGGCTAATACAGTGAAACCTCATCTGTACGAAAAATACAAAAATTAGCTGGACATTTTGGTGCATACCTGTAGTTCCAGCTACTCGGGAAGCTGAGGCAGGAGAATGGCTTGAACCTAGGAGGCAGAGGTTGCAGTGAGCCGAGACAGCGATACTGCACTCTAGGCTGGGTGACACAGTGAGAATCAATCTAAAAAAAAAAAAAAAAAAAAAAATCAGTGGCGGGCACCTGTAATCCTAGCTATTTGGGAGGCTAACACAAAATCGCTTGAACCTTAAAGTATTGAAGTATGTAATCCTTTATTGAAATGATGCTTAAAGTTTTAGGAAATAGATAAAATTGAGAAGAGAGCTGAGGACAGAAGCTTAAGGAAATCCTAAATTTCAAGGAAGGGAGACATGAAAACAGAGATGTAATTACAGACACAGGAAGCAAACCAGACAAGAACAGTTGTCTAAAATTCAAGAGTGAGGGTTTGTTCAGTGTTAAACATAGAAAAAAATGTGGATGGGGACTGAGAAAAGGCTAATGAATTTAGCTATAAGGAAACAGCTAGTGATCTTTGAGAAAACAGTTTCCACAAAAAGGAGGTGTTAAGGAGTGAACTGTGAGGAAGATGAACCTGCACATTATTCTTGCCAGAGGAGAAAGAATCTAAAAATAGTGTCAAGGATAGTCTGGGGGGCAGGGCAAACTTTTGTCTGTCTGTCTCTCTCTCTCTCTTTTTACACAGAAGACACTTGAGAATATTTGTAGCAAGAGGAAGGAAGCAAACAAAAGAGGGCAGAGGATGGGCCAGGCACAGTGGCTCACGCCTGTAATCCCAGCACTTTGGGAGGCCGAGGCAGTCGGATCACGAGGTCAAGAGATCGAGACCATCCTGGCCAACATGGTGAAACCCCGTCTCTACTAACAATACAGAAATTAGCTCGGTGTGGTGGTGTGTGCCTGTAGTCCCAGCTACTCAGGAGGCTGAGGCAGGAGAATTGCTTGAACCCGGGAGGCAGAGGTTGCAGTGAGCCGAGATTGTGCCACTGCACTCCAGCCTGGCGCCTGGCGACAAAGTGAGACTCTGTCTCAAAAAAAAAAAAAAAGAGCAGAGGATGAAGGTATAGAGGGTGTGGAACAAAGCCATGCCAGGTGTTCTGCCTTTGTCATTTCCCTGCATGGCAGCAGGGATAGCCCCTTTCCATGGGCAAACCATTGTTGTGTGCCAGGCCCAGTTCCCTAGATGAACTCTACTCCTTTTTCATTGAAGAAAGCAGATCCTAATGCAAGTGAGCTATTGTCATGCTGGCATAACCTTACATCTGCTGTAACCTATGATTAGACGCTCATTCTTGAACATTAACACCTCATTACTGGTGACAAATGAGTGGTAGCATACCTCACAAGGGTTCTGGCACACCTAGCATGTCAGGTCTTGTTGACTGTGGCCAAGAGCTGCTGCATAAGTGGACATTCCAGTTCTTGGGTCAGAGAGCTAAGAACACATTTTGTCAGAGCTTCCAAACTCTTCTTAGGGAGTTCAGCCTCTCCAGGGGTCTCTGAGCTGCTATGTGACTTAGAGGTTATCCCTCATCCACCCCCCATTCAGAGACAGTGGCACTGATGGGGAAAATGGGAAAGGGCAGCAGCCTGTGAGGACATGCTACCCATTCAGCAATCTCCTCCCCAGCCCACTGTCCTTTAGCAAAGGACTTCTGAACAGTTTCTCTAACCCTACCTACCCTTCTCAGTCTCTGCCCCCTTTTCATTTTTGTTTTAGCCATAAATATAAAAATTCAAAAGGCTAGTGTCATTGTACTTATGGCCTTTTACAGTCCTACATAATATTCTAGAATGTGGCACTCTTCCCTTTGGGATATTAACTATATCTTCATTTGATTTCTACCTTGATTTTTAAATATTTTTCTTAACTGTATATTAGATTATGTTTTCCAGTACCTCTTGGAAATGTTGGCAGAAAATGAAATTCATTTTTAATATTTATTATTTGTAAATGTGTATTCACTGTGTCTATTAAGCAATCTATGCAGGTTTTGTGGTAGAGGTAATTCTAGGTACACTTAGTGAGTTGAAGGGTTAAAATACCCAGGGCTGTCGCATATGGCAGTGAGCAGAATCACAGATGTTGATGATACCAAGTAATTAGTATTCTTTTATGTAAATGAAGGCTGTCAGCATGTTACCATAGTGTCTACTCTCTCTGAAGCTGGAATTTATGCCACTTGGTCTCACCAAGACCGAGCAGGATTATTCTATGGTCCTTAGTTAAGAACTGAGGAGAAATCAGTATGATGAGAGAGAGAAGAAATGAAAATTTCTCTAAAGTAGATTTATTATCTTTTCCCCTGCTATTTTGTTTTTGTTGATTCCCCTTCAACCCTTAGAAATTTTATTTCTGGTGATGTAGTCATGCAGTTAAGACCTGCTGAGAAATTTGCTATTTGAGAATAATTAAAATACTCCAATTAAAAGGCATCATATTTTTAAGCTATAGATTTTTTGAAAGATTTGGAATCCTAATGTTGTCATCTTTCACATGGAGACTTTTTAAAAAAATGATATGATAAATGTAGAAGTTTTTCATCAGAACAAAAGGTAAAAGTTGAAAAGATTTCATTATTTTTTCATTTACTACTTAGTGATATTTATCTATAGAATAGTTTTAAATATTGGTTATGGTTCTTAGTTCCAGTTGATTCAGATTTTTAAGATAAAACTATGGTAATTAAAAAGGCAAAAGCTGATGTTTTGTCAGGTTTACTTTCCCCATATGCAGATCGACCAAGGGTGTGCAGGACATTTATTTAAAGCTGCTGATCTATTTAAAACTTGCTGATGTAGAAGTATTCAGACACATCCTGTTCTTTCCCAATTACGCTCTAAGTTTATCAGTTTTGGGTACTAGGTGCCTGTCACACTGGATAATTTACATTTTAAGTGGAAATGTTAGTATGATGACCTTTGAGAATATGAAGTAAAACCTGTATACATCAGAAAAATATAAAATAGAATTCTTCTTTTTGCCAGTGGGTGTTAGGCCCTATCCTGAAATAAAGTGGTCAGAGTATGTGTGAGAGGTGAATTAAACACATCTTCTTTTTTGACCAGAGTATACCTGAGGTGGTATTCTCTTTATTCTCTCTTTTGTTTGTTGGTTAAGGTAGCCTTTATTCTTTGTGTCACTTTTGGGAGATTTCCATTTCATAATCAGATACATGTTTCCTCTAGAGAAGCTGGTCTGCCTAGCTTAAATCAGTATGGTGAGGTGCAAAGTAGCCCTGTGTTTTCCTGAATGGATTTACTCTGCCCATATGGCAGGTTAGTGAGTTGCCATGACAGATTTGTAATGGGAAAAGGGCTGTGCAGGAGAGGATGTGCGTGATCAGCAGATTTATAGATCAGAAAATGAAATCAGGAGAAAGAATTTCCAGAGTGCCCTTTTCATTTGACAGCTCTCCATGGAGAGGATGTGGAATGGTTTTTTAGTGTTTGTCTCTTTTGGCTTTTGGTTGTTCCAGCGTATTTTTTTTTAGCACAGGAGTTGATTTTGCAAGGCATCAGTGTTCTGGGTGTGGTGTTGCTATATTCCTATTTACAGAAATAATTCTCTCTTTGTAGGATTTGAAGCTCTGCTGTATTTCATGTGATAAGATCTTGGTAGCAATTAAATTCCTGAAGACACATCAAAGCTAAAACGGGGATCTGCCAGGCATCAGGTTTTGAGTTACAAGAGGAGGCTATTCAGATACAATTTAGCTAGTACCGAATCTTTCAAAGGAAAGAAAACAAAAAGAAAAGCAAAGCAAGCTAAAGATAGTGTGTCCTGCTGTCTCAATATAATACCATAGCCACTAGCCACGTGACTTTAAATTAAAATTAATTAAAAGTTCAGCCCCTCAGTCTCACTAGCACATTTCAAGTGCTCGGTAGTCACATGTGGCTAGTTACTACAGTACTGGACAACACTGTAATAAATACAGATAGAGAATATTATCAATAATAATTGATAATATCAATTATCTATCTGTATACTCTATTCTCAGAATTATCAATGATATATATTGATTGATCAATGATATATAGAGAATATAAAGATATATACAAATTAAAATATTGATATCCCTCCCATTGATATATAGAGAATATATCATTGCAGTAAGTTCTATTGGACAGTATTAGTCTAAGTGGAAGAATTGGAGAAATAAATTATTTCTTTCATCCCTATATAATTTACTGGATTAATGGACTAAGATTTTAATGTGCAAAAGAATCATCTATATAGCTGGTTTAAGTTGGAGATTTTAGAAGCCTGTCCAGATTCGGATTCATCAGGACTGGAGTAGTAAGCAGGAAATCTGTATATATAACAAGCAGCCTGGGGAATTTGGATGTTGGTAGGTAGTTCAGGAACTAAATTTTGAAAGAATATTAAATTAATGAGAAACTTGGGAATTGCCTGTATCTTGATTTTTTTTTCCCTCCTCTTCATTCTTTCATTACTTTCTTTTATGTCCCGAGGAATTAGTTGTAAGCATCAGTGTGTACTCAATTTGCACCCTCAGTTGGTATTAAGTAGCAAAAAGAAAATTCATTTATTTACCATTCCATCTTTTAATGTATGTGTGTTTTGATTTGGCTGTGCACTAAGAAAAGTCAACAAAAATGGTTATTTCAATACTATTCCAGACAGTGCCAGAATGCAATTCTGAGAGAACACTTTTGACCACTAAGAGTTGAGCACCCACAAGTCTTGGCATTATAGGGAGTAAGGGCATACAAACAGAAATATACATAATCTCCTCTCTGAAGATTGCAGTATTCCCCCATAGGGGATATTTTTCAAGACTTCTCGTGGATGCCTGAGACCACAGACAGTACCGAACCCTATATATACTATGTTTTTTTCCTGTACATACATACCTATGATAAAGTTTAGTTTATAAATGAGGTACAGTAATTGATTAACAATAACATAATAAAATAGAACAATTATAACAGTATACTGTAATAAAAATTATGTGAATGTGGTTTCTCAGAGTATCTTACTGTACTGTACCACAGGTAACTGAAACCTTAGAAAGTGAAACCATATATAAGGGGAGACTACTGTATATCTCATTAGAAAAGTGGGTAAACACATCTAGAAAAATGACCTAAAGGGTGCTTAGCAATAAGAAAATCATGATCTGGCTTGATTGAGAGTAGTGTAGGTCACGTCCCTTTGTATGATTTGAGGGTTTCTTATATAAAGACATGCCTCTGCCATCTGGAACAGGCAATAAAAAAGGGAAGACTCTCTAATTTGGTCCTGCAGTATATTTATTTATTTATGGGTTTTGGCATACATAAATAGGACTAGGCCAAAAAAGGCATCTGGAAAATTAAAGGGGCTACTCAGAGTACATTGGATTTAGAACTTTTCTGGGTTGACCTCATAATCATGAAACTGCATTTGGTCACAGAAATCAAAAGTAGAGAATAAATGGAGGTGAAAGAAATTCACTTTGAAAGAGGAACTACCTTTAGGGAATTGAGTTATTTATTTATGATTTATTTTTATTATTTTTGAGATGGAGTTTCGCTCGTCACCCAGGCTGGAGTGCAGTGGCGCAGTCTCGGCACACTGCAACCTCCACCTCCCAGGTTCAAGCGATTCTCCTGCCTCAGCCTCCCAAGTAGCTGGGATTACACACATGTGCCACCATGCCTGGCTAATTTTTTGTATTTTTAGAAGAGGGGTTTCTCCATGTTGGTCAGGCTGGTCTTGAACTCCCAACCTCAGGTGATCCGCCCTCCTTGGCCTCCTAAAGTACTGGGATTACAGGCATGAGCCACCGTGCCCGACCTTATTTATTTATTTATTTTTGAGACAGAGTCTCACTCTGTCCCTGAGGCTGGAGTGCAATGGTGCAATCTCAGCTTACTGCACTCTCCACCTCCTGGGTTCTAGCAATTTTCCTGCCTCAGCCTCCCAAGTAGCTGGGATTACACGCATGTACCACCATGCCTGGTTAATTTTTTGTATTTATAGAAGAGATGGGGTTTCTCCATGTTGGTCAGGCTGGTCTTGAACTCCCAACCTCAGGTGATCTGCCCGCCTTGGCCTCCCAAAGTACAGGGATTACAGGCATGAGCCACTGAGCCTGGCCTTATTTATTTATTTATTTTTGAGACAGAGTCTTACTCTGTCCCTGAGGCTGGAGTGCAATCGTACGATCTTAGCTTACTGCACTCTCTGCCTCCTAGGTTCTAGCGATTTTCCTGCCTCAGCCTCCCAAGTAACTGGGACTACAGGTGCCTACCACCACGTCCAGCTAATTTTTGTATTTTTTTTTTTTTTTAGTAGAGACGGGGTTTCACCATGTTGGTCAGGCTGGTCTCGAACTCCTGACCTCAGGTGATCCACCCACCTCGGACTCCCAAAGTCCAGGGATTACAGGGGTGAACCACCATGCCTGGCCTTTTTTTTTTTTTTTTTTTTTTAATTATTTTTAAGAGATGAAGCCAGGTGTGGTGGCTCGCCCCTGTAATCCTAACACTTTGGGAGGCCGAGGCAGGAGGATCACTTGTGGCCCTAAGTTTAAGACCGGCCTGTGCAACATAGACCCCATCTTTTTTTTTTTTTTTTTTTTTTTTTAGATGGAGTCTTGCTCTTGTCGCCCAGGCTAGAGTGCAATGGCACGATCTCTGCTTACTGCATCCTCCACCTCCCGATTTCAAGCGATTCTCCTGCCTCAGCCTCCCGAGTAGCTGGAATTACAGGTGCCTTCCACCACGCCCGGCTAATTTTTGCATTTTTTAGTAGAGATGGGGTTTTGCCATGTTGGCCAGGCTGGTCTGGAACTCCTGACCTCACGATCTGCCTACACTGGCCTCTCAAAGTGCTGGGATTACAGTGTGAGCCACTATGCCCAGCCTCATAGACCCTATCTCTACAAAAAAATAAAATTAGCTGGGGATGGTGGCATGCACCTATGGTCTCAGCTACTCTAGAGGCTGAGGTGAGAGGATTACTTGAGCCCAGGAGGTAGAGGCCGCAGTGAGACAAGATCACACCACTGCACTCCAGCCTGGGTTACAGAGTGAGACCCTGTCTCACAATACATAAATATTTAAGTAAATAGATAGATAGAGTAGATAGATAGAAAGAGGTCTGTGTTGCCCAGGCTGGTCTTGAACTCCTGGCCTGAAGCAATCCTCCCACCTTAGCCTCCCAAAGTGTGCAAGCCACTGTGCCTAGCCTAGGGAATTTTAAGTTCTGGTATTGAGGGGAAAACACCTTCAAAGTTCCAAAGATACAAAAGTTTTCTTTTAAAATAGTTGTATAGCTTCTTTCCCTTGGAGAAATTGCCCACAAGGCTTCTCTGATGAACAATACTGAAGAAGCATCATTGGGAACAGAAAAAAATAAACATGCTTAGGATGTTACCACTGTTTTAAAAAGCATTTTCGTGTGTGTATATATATATATATAGTTGGAAGATTTGTTGGTTTTTTGTTGTTGTTTTGGTAGTTTGGTTAACTACTATAATACCAGTAGCCACTTTACCTCTTGTCCTAAGTCAGATTTGTCCAATTCTTTACTTACCTTTCAGTAAAGAAGGTAAGTTTTCCCACCCTTACTGCAAGATGCAGATGTTCTTTTCAAAAAGACAGATGTTGGTTGGGTGCAGTGGCTCACGCCTGTAATCCCAGCACTTTGGGAGGCTGAGGCGGGAGGATCACTTGAGGCTAGCTCAAGACCAGCTTGGGCAACATAGTGAGACCTGTCTCTAAAAAAACAGGCCGAGCCTGGTGGCTCATGCGTGTAATCTCAGCACTTTGGAAGGCCGAGGTGGGTGGATCATTTGAGGTCAGGAGTTCGAGACCAGCCTGGCCAACATGGTTAAACTTCGTCTCTACTAAAAATACAAAAAAATTAGCCAGCTGTGGTGACACATACCTGTAATCCCAGTTTCGTGGGAGGCTGAGGCAGGAGAATCGCTTGAACCCGGGAAGCAGAGGTTGCAATGAGGTGAAATCCCACCACTGCACTCCAACCTGGACAACAGAGCGAGACTCCACCTCTAAAAATAAAGTAATATAAAAATAAATAAAACACAAATACGGCTGGGTGCGGTGGCTCACGCCTGTAATCCGAACACTTTGGGAGGCTGAGGCGGGCGGATCACCTGAGGTCAGGAGTTTGAGACCAACCTGGCCAACATCGTGAAACCCCATCTCTACTAAAAATACAACACTTAGCTGGCTATGGCGGTGCGCGCCTGTAACCGCAGCTACTGGGGAGGCTGAGGCGGGAGAATCGCTTGAGTCTGGGAGGCAGAGGTTGCAGTGGGCCAAGATGGCGCCACTGCACTCCAGCCTGGGCAGTAAGAGTGAGACTCCGTCTCAAAACAAAACAAAACAAAAAACCCCACATATGCAATGTTCCTTAGCCACGTCTCATAAAAATGATACTCTGTACTGTTGAGGACTTTCTTTTTCTTATTTTTACCTTATATCCTGATATCTCTGCTTTGAATTACATTTCAACCAACCTAAACTTGACTTTTTATTTGAGGCTCTTCGTCTCTCTCACTGGTATGTGAAACACCATAAAGTTTCAAATTTGTGCTAATCCTTCCGTATGATACTTCTTTTTAAGTAATTTAACTGTCCTGTAATTCTCCGCCTTTATACCAAATGTGCCTTTTTTTTTTTTTTTTAACTTTCAAAGGAACCAATTTGGAATTGAAAATGAATGAATCTAGAGTTGAAATACCAATTGCAAGTCTTTTTGTCTTTTTTTTTTTTTTTTTTTTAGGAAAATGTTTTTTTTTCTGAAAGTGTTTTCTTCTTCTTTTCTGGGGACTCTGTCATGCCAGGTTGAGAGAGTGGCGACTTCTCTAAGACATGGATAGATGCAAACATGTGGGGCGGTTACGGCTCGCCCAGGACCACTCCATCCTGAACCCTCAGAAGTGGTGCTGCTTAGAGTGCGCCACCACCGAGTCCGTGTGGGCCTGCCTCAAGTGCTCGCACGTGGCCTGTGGCCGCTACATTGAGGACCACGCCCTGAAACACTTTGAGGAGACTGGACACCCGCTAGCCATGGAAGTCTGGGATCTCTATGTATTCTGTTACCTGTGCAAGGACTACGTGCTCAATGATAACCCGGAGGGGGACCTGAAGCTGCTGAGAAGCTCCCTCCTGGCGGTCCGGGGCCAGAAGCAGGACCTGCTGGTGAGACGCAGGCGGACGCTGCGGTCCACGGCTTCGGGAGAGGACGTGGTCCCGCTGCAGCGCGCTCCTCAGGGACAGCCGCAGATGCTCACGGCTCTGTGGTACCGGCGCCAGCGCCTGCTGGCCAAAACGCTGCGGCTGTGGTTCGAGAAGAGCTCCCGGGGCCAGGCGAAGCTGGAGCAGCGGCGGCAGGAGGAGGCGCTGGAGCGCAAGAAGGAGGAGGCACGGCTACGGCGGCGCGAGGTGAAGCGGCGGCTGCTGGAGGAGCTGGCCAGCGCCCCTCCGCGCAAGAGTGCACGGCTGCTCTTGCATGCGCCCCGCGACGCGGGCCCGGCGGCCACGCGCCCCACCGCCCTCCCTACCTCACGCAGAGCGCCCGCCGCTGCGCTCAAGCTGCGTCGCCAGCCTGCTGTGGCCCCGGGCGTCACGGGCCTGCGCAACCTGGGCAACACCTGCTACATGAACTCCATCCTCCAGGTGCTCAGCCACCTCCAGAAGTTCCGAGAATGTTTCCTCAACCTTGACCCTTCCAAAACGGAACATCTGTTTCCCAAAGCCACCAACGGGCAGACTCAGCTTTCTGGCAAGCCAACCAGCAGCTCGGCCACGGAACTGTCCTTGAGGAGTGACAGGGCCGAGGTGTGCGAGCGGGAGGGCTTCTGCTGGAACAGCGGGGCCTCCATCAGTCGGAGCCTGGAGCTCATCCAGAACAAGGAGCCGAGCTCAAAGCACATTTCCCTCTGCCGTGAACTGCACACTCTCTTCCGAGTCATGTGGTCCGGGAAGTGGGCATTAGTGTCGCCCTTCGCCATGCTTCACTCAGTGTGGAGCCTGATCCCTGCCTTCCGTGGCTACGACCAACAGGACGCTCAGGAGTTTCTCTGTGAGCTGCTGCACAAAGTGCAGCAGGAGCTCGAGTCTGAGGGCACCACCCGCCGGATCCTCATCCCCTTCTCCCAGAGGAAGCTTACCAAACAGGTCTTAAAGGTGGTGAATACCATATTTCATGGGCAGCTGCTCAGTCAGGTATGTGTGTGCCTACCATGACAGTGGAAGCTTGTATGTTAACTTGGGCTTCCTGTGAGTGCCTCTCCCGGGTTATTGGGCTAGTAAGAGTAGCCAACATTTGCTGTGATTATGCATTTTTGAGAGTGGTCATTTGTACCTTTCATTCTACTGTACATATGATGGCCTTATGGGGAAACTTGCCTAGTGTCTTTCCGGCCAGATTTTTAGTTTAACTTGCCACATTGCTTTATTTTCAGTGAATATATTTAACTGTTATTGAAGGTATGGGTAATATCATATTCTCATTGTTGTAATTAAGTACCCATTGTTGGTGTGC
This sequence comes from Cacajao melanocephalus, assembly GCA_963573385.1. Classification (NCBI taxonomy): domain Eukaryota; kingdom Metazoa; phylum Chordata; class Mammalia; order Primates; family Pitheciidae; genus Cacajao; species Cacajao melanocephalus. The sequence goes on from CAUYLG010050562.1 coordinate 24,210, forward strand.
CATCCTTTGATCAATTTTAGGGAATAGAGTTTGCCTGTAACCCTGGTTCCATAATAGTTTGAAAGAGCAATCTCCCTTCTTTACATACAAGGAAGGAAGGTAGCTGAGAGCGTGGTAAAGGCCAATGCAAGCCTCCTTCCTGTTCCCTATTTTTATCTCCTGGATCTTTAGCCATGTAACCTAGGCAAAGATTCTTAGATAAGACCTTCACAGAATATGCAGAAAGACGATTTTTATAATTAAAAAAGGCAGGTTGGCCGGGCGTGGTGGCTCATGCCTGTAATCCAAGCATTTTGGAGGCCAAGGCGGGCGGATCACCAGAGGTCGGGAGTTCAAGACCAGCCTGACCAACATGGTGAGACCCCTGTCTTTAAATTTAAAAAAAAAAAAGGCAGGTGTGCCGGGCAGGGTGGCTCACGCCTGTAATCCCAGTGCTTCAGGAGGCCAAGGTGGGTGGATCATCTGAGATCAGGAGTTAGGGACCAGCCTGACCAACATGGTAAAACCCTGTCTCTACTAAAAATACAAAATTAGCCAGGCATGGTGGCACATGCCTGTAATCCCAGGTACTTGGGAGGCTGAGACAGGAGAATCACTTGTACTGAGGAGGCGGACGTTGCGGTAAGCTGAGATTGTGCCACTGCACTCCAGCCTGGGTGACAGAGGAAGACTGTCTCAAAAAAAAAAGGGGGGGGGGTAATGGTTGGTGGGCAACTTAAGAGAATCAGGTTAAAACCTCTACACTATGCTTGTGTCTTGGTTTTTAGGGTTTTGAAAGAATGATGAATGGGATGGAAAGGGAAAGATTAATTAGGCTTTTGTTTTTGAGCATGTAAAAGGGAAGTATTTATCAGCACTTCTGTCTCCCCTCCCCTCAGGAAGAAAGGTGCACCTGGGAAGGCTATAGTGGGAGTGGAGGTCTAATCACAGCACTTTGAGGCTCTGCAAAGAGGGGTTCAGTGTAGGGCTTCTGCAAGAAACAAAGGCAAAAAGAGAGCCACGCTGGGCTGCATAGAAGGTCAGAAGTCAAGAGGAGGAATGCCAGGGTGAGGGAAGCAGGCAGGGACCTGCAAATTCTCTATATTAGACTGATCCCTTGAATGAATGCACAATAATTTGCAGTCTGTACTACTGTACTGTTGAATGGTAGAGCATACTTGGGAGAGGAGCAAAGAAAAGAGGGGTTGGTATAATCTCTGTGCATTATGGTTTTTAAATTCCAGCTAGCATCCCATAGTTAGAAATGTACATCAGAAGTAATATACTCTAATTCTTTTAAAGTTATGTTTACTATTTTAATATTACTTTTTTTTTGCAAATTATATACTTTTGATAAAGTGTGTCTTTTATGAAGTAAAACTGTATACAGGAAGCATGGAGATTCTATAATCTATAAATCAATCTTTTCATTCTAGGTCACATGTATATCATGCAATTACAAATCCAATACCATTGAGCCCTTTTGGGACCTGTCCCTGGAATTCCCTGAACGCTATCACTGCATAGAAAAGGGGTTTGTCCCTTTAAATCAGACAGAGTGCTTGCTCACTGAGATGCTGGCCAAGTTCACAGAGACAGAGGCCCTGGAAGGGAGAATCTACGCTTGTGACCAGTGTAACAGTGAGTGCTGTGTGGAGGAGGGGGTGTAGTGGGGAAGCATAACTGGAATATGAGTTTAAGGTGCTGCTTTGTCCCCTTTAGTCAAAAGTAACACTAATGATATTGAATGGTTCTAAAGCATCTTTTAAAGATCTTTTTCTCCCATTTTTCTAAAAACAAAAACTTGGACTTATGTTAATTATGTATTAAAAACAAAACAAGGCCGGGAATGGTGGCTCACACCTGTAATCCCAGCACTTTGGGAGTCCGAGGTGGGCGGATCACTTGAGGTCAGGAGTTTGAGGCCAGCCTGACCAACATGGTGAAACCATGTCTCTACTAAAAATACAAAAATTAGCCAAGTGTGGTGGTGGGTGCCTGTAATCTCAGCTACTTGGGAGGCTGAGGCAGGAGAATCGATTGAATCTGGGAAGCGGAGGCTGCAGTGAGCCAAGATGGCGCCATTGCACTTAAGCCTGGGCAACAGAGCAAAATTCCATCTCAACAACAAAAAACAAAGACCTAAGAGATGACTGACCTCCTAACTGACCTTAGTTGTCATCTTGGAAGGGATTTCAAAGTGTGGCTCCTGAAATGGGGACTCAGAATGTTAGTACTTAGCTTTTTTTTTTTTTTTTTTAAAAGCCAGTCAAATTTAGCAGTGGGGGGTTGTATACTAACTTTAGTGACACTAATGTTAATAAGTTCTGATAACCCACTACCATCGGACCAGCCAGTACTTAGCTTCTTAGTGCTACGGGGCTCCTGCTTAAATTCATGAATGTAGAGTCTGACAGTTCTTACTTAATCAAAACTCAGACGGTATAGCTTCTTTGCGGGGTGCAATATCAGAAAAGCATGCTTTTGGCCAGGTGCAGTGGCTCACACCTGTAATCTCAGCACTTTGGGAGGCCAAGATGGGTGGATCACCTGGGGTCAGGAGTTTGAGACCAGCCTGGCCAACTCAGCAAAACCCCATCTCTACTAAAAATATATAAATTAGCTGGGCGTGGTGGCAGGCACCTGTAATCTCAGCTACTTGGGAGGCTGAGGCAGGAGAATCACTTGAACCTGAGGTGGGGAAGTTGCAGTGAGCTGAGATTGTACCATTGCACTCCAGCCTGGGCAACAGAGTGAGACTCTGTCTCAAAAAAAAAAAAGAAAGAAAAGCATGCTTTTGTACTGAACTAGTAGGTTTAATGTCTGTCAGGAGTGATGCTAAAGATTGGTACAACAGAACCAAGAAAGCAGGTCTTCAGGTATATTCCTCAATGGCAGCTTCATGAAATATTTTCTGCATTTGTTTTTTTATTCTTCACATGCCTGAAAAGTTCATATTTCAGAGAGGGTCATAAGGAAGTATTTCTGTGTCATGTCTGTAATTTTAAAATAGAACTCATCACATACAGTTATAGAGGCATGTTATACAGGGCCCTCTGTCTTGCCATATTAACATTTAATGCTTCTCCTAACCCAGCATGGACAGAGGAAATGCAGAGCAAATATGTGGCTGCTCATGTTTGGGGTTTGTGGCATATATAGATTTGGAAACTAAAAGTATAAAGTTAATGGATTGTGCAGAGACCTAGAAATCAATTTTCAGCCACATAATAATTTAGATTACAAGTTTTGAAGAAAAAAAATCTTAGGCCAAGTGTGGTAGGTCACGCCTGTAATCCCAGCACTTTGGGAGGCCCCAAGGTGAGCAGATTGCTTGAGCTCCAGAGTTCGAGACCAGCCTAGGCAATATGTTGAAACCCCATCTCTACAAAAAAATACAAAAATTAGCTGGATGTGGTGGCATGCACTTTTAATCCCAGCTACTCAGGGGCGGAGGTAGGAGGATTGCTTGAGCCCCAGAAGTCAAGGCTGCAGTGACCTTGCCACTCCACTCCAGCCTGGGCGACAGAGTGACATCAGATCTCAGTACACACACACACACACACACACACACACACACACACATATTAGCATTTCTTAATATATTTCACACATGGTTTGAAAAAACAGTAAATTGTGGGAAACCTGTTCTGCTCTTTGAAGAATCAGAACAAAAATAAAAAGTCAGGCTTGAAGGCCAAGTGCATGGCTCACACCTGTAATCCCAACACTTTGAGAGGCTAAGGCATGAGGGTTGCCTGAAGCCAGGAGTTTGAGAATAGCCTGGTTAGCATAGCAAGACCTCGTTTAGGGAACGAACGAACACACACACACACACACACAGAGTTATGCTTGATATCAATTTGCCATTTCAAAACAAAATTTGAAATTTTATACCTGGTTAACTGTAGACTCACCTATTCTGTTCCATTTTGAGATACAGAGTCAGGTGAATCAAATTGTTTCATTAGAGTAATTTTTTTTTAAATAGTGATTTATGAAGCCTTTTACTTGTAAGGGACAAAAGAATATTAACAGCTTTAACTCCATCATTTTTCAATATGATAGATTAGGCAAGAAACACTTTTGTTTATTTTTACAAGAAAGGATTGTTCTTCTGGTTGTCAGATGTGCCAATTTATTAGGATTTCTCTAGGCAAGTGCAAATAATGCCAGAGAAGGAAACCTATGGCAAAGGGATGAGATGCATTGATCTGTTGCCTGTGAAGTTTCAAAATTGTCAGTCTTCTACCTGTCTTCCTGGCCAGCTTAATCAAATGGAGACAGAACTGATCAATCTCAATTGAATCAGTAATTTCTTTTTCTTTGTGAATTTCATTTTAGGGAAACAAAGCCTGACTATATTGTCTTCATCTTAGCTCACTTACTCCCTCTGCTGAGGATGGCAGTCACTGCCAGGGTTCCTAGCCAGAGCTGCAGTAATTTTCAAAAAAAATGGTGAATTGGAATATAAAGTAACGCCAAGCCCCTCTTTGAATTATATATCAGTTCATGCCCCCACATATTGTGACTGCACACCCTGGTAAAAGCTTCTCCTATGGCACACTCATGCTGATGCAGTCTATTATGAGAAGCTATACCTCCACATCCTATTGTCACAGCTCTGCAATACATCATCTGGCTGTGATTTGCTACCTTTCATGAGTAGTAGAGACAGGACTTGGTATCAGATGTCCAGCTCTTCCAGCACTGAGCCCATGATATCAACAGCTCACGACAATTAGCAGGGACTGTAGTAGACCACTAATTTTCTACTCTCATCCATTTACCAATTTAATTTAACAAAACAATCATCAGTAAATGGTTACAGGGAAGGCTTCTGATAGAAACTAAGATAACTTTATTTCCATTGTTTATTTGCTGAAGTTTAGAAATGCATTTCCTCAAGGCTGGGCATAGTGGGCTCACACCCATAATCCCAATACTGGGAGGTCAGGGTGAGAGGACTGCTTGAGGCCAGGAATTCAAGAAGTGCATTTCCCCCACAGTTAGAAACAAATCACAGTTAGAGACTGATCACTGGTTCTGCTTTGGAGCTGATACATTTAGCCACCTGTCAGCTTTGTCCTTGCATGTCCAGCAGTGTGCTTTTATTCAGCAAATGTGTTTCAAAAACTAGGCACAGCATAAAAACATAGAACCAACAAAATTTATATTCTAAATATTTGAATATGCCATAAGCAAATCATGCTAAAGAAAAGATGTGTTTGCATACTCTATCCTTTAGTAATCTTATCCTTTTTTATCTTTTTCCTAAGCCTGAAATATATGCATTATTCCCTATTTTACTGGTAAGGAAACTGAGGTTCAGAGTTTTGAATAACTTATCCATTAGCACACAACTAGTTGTGAGCAGCAAGCAGAATCAGGCCTACCTAGTACAAACAAAAAGCTTTTTAAAATCGTATTGCGGTATCATAATTGAAGTTATAAGCCATTGTGAAGACATGGAGCCCTAACATATGCTTCTGCTCTATGTGCTTGCTGCTGCACATTCTATTATATTCCATCATATGCAAAGTTGCTGATGGCAAAAATTTGAAAGATTTGGGTTGCTTCTAACAGTTGACCCAAATAACAATGACTTAAAATGGGAGATTTTATTTTTCTGTGACATAAAACAAGTCTGAAGGACATTCAGGGCCAGCATGGTGGCTGCATGGTCATCGGTGACCCAAGCTATTTCTGTCTTTCTGTTTTACTATCCTATTGCAAGATTTCTGTCTTTAAAGTTACCTTTTGGTCCAGGAGGAATTTCAGTAGTTTCAGATAGTGGGCAGGCCAAAGGGCTGCACCTTACGACTGAGTCAGCCCTGTCTAAGCAGAGTGCCACATGGTCATTCCTTTCAGCTTAGCCAGAACTTCTATGGCCACACTATGCAGGCATGTGAAGCTGGGAAATGCAGAAAGAGGGTCACATTGTGCCCCAAATAAAATTGAGTTTCAGATACTGAGAAATTTGGAGAATGCATATTGAATGGCAAGTCACGGTTTCTGCCATAGCTAGAAAAAAGACTCCTCACAACCTATGTCTTATACCTACCTTCCCAAACCACATAGGCAAACGACGAAAATCCAATCCCAAACCCCTTGTTCTGAGTGAAGCTAGGAAGCAGTTAATGATCTACAGACTACCTCAGGTCCTCCGGCTGCACCTTAAAAGATTCAGGTGAGCTTGCTGTAGGAGTCCCCAGCTGGGTGAGAGCTGTGGGAATAGCTGCTCCAAAGGCTTTGATGAGGGCGCATGTCTTTTTTGGTGTTGGGAGGGGAAGCCTGTTTGCTTGAGACCTTGTGTTTTCCATGGAGATTAGATCATTCACATCCGATAAGACAAATTGATGTGGGAGCCCAGCAGGACTGGGCTTTTGCTCTCATGCTCCTGTGTAATTAATTATCCAGCCTCCAGTGGGTGTCTGCGCTTAAAGATTTTCTAGCCTGGCTTGGACTTATGTAGATTCATCTTCAGGATGAAGTATAAAATAATCTGGAAAAGATGGGCAAGCAGGAAACTACAGAAAGACTGTTGCTTGAATTGCTTGTTTAGGGATCTCTAGGTTCAGAGTCCTTCATGGAACATTCATAACAAATAAATGGGCCAGGCGCAGCAGCTCATGTCTGTAGCTCTAGCACTTTGGGAGGCCAAGGGAGGAAGATCACTTGAGCTCAGGAGTTTGAGACCAGCCTAGGCAACATGGCAAAACCCTGTCTCTACAAAAAATACAAAAATTAGCCAGGCATGGTAGTGTGCGCCTATAGTTCCCCCCTACTCGGGAGGCTGAGGTGGGAGGATCACCTAAGCTCAGGAAGGTTGAGGCTGCAGTGAGCCTTGATTATACCAGTGCACTCCAGCCTGGGCAACAGAGTGAGACCCTGTCTGAAAATAAATAAATGTGAACATTGATTATCACCATTTTATTGATGGAAAACTAAGGCCAGAAGGTTAAATTTTCTCAGTTCCCTGTTTTATTAATACCTGCCTCTACCTATGATTGTATGTGCCAGTTTTTACTAATAACAAGCTTATATCCATGTTCTAGGTGGTCTGGCCGTAATCATCGAGAGAAGATTGGGGTCCATGTCGTCTTTGACCAGGTATTAACCATGGAACCTTACTGCTGCAGGGACATGCTCTCCTCTCTTGACAAAGAGACCTTTGCCTATGATCTCTCCGCAGTGGTCATGCATCACGGGAAAGGGTTTGGCTCAGGACACTACACAGCCTATTGCTACAACACAGAGGGAGGTGCGTGCGCTTTACTCTGTGGGGTGGGGGACACGGAAAGGGGTTGATTTGTCCACATTTTATTGTTTTCCTTTTATTTCCATACCATGGATTACCTAGAGGGAAATTATATACATCAAAATCCAATGGAAAGAATTATGAAAGTTGGGCCGGGCGCCGTGGCTCACACCTGTAATCTCAGCGCTTTGGGAGGCTGAGGTGGGCGGATCACTTGAGGTCAAGAGTTTGAGACCAGCCTGGCCAACATGGTAAAACCCTGTCTCTACTAAAATAGTACAAAAATTAACCAGGCGTGGTGGCAGGCACCGGAAATCCCAGGTACTCAGGAGGCTGAGGCAGGATAATTGCTTGAACCTGGGAGGCAGAGGTTGCAGTGAGCCCAGATTGTGCCACTGCACTCCAGCCTGGGTGACAGAGCGAGACTCTACTGTCAAAAAAAAAAAAAAAAAAAGGATTATGAAAGTTGGATTCAAATTTTGGGTATATCACTAAGTAACAACATACGGTTGTTCTAAGAATTAAAAGGAACTCACATGTAAAAGTGCTTAGAACAGCACCTAGGCCCTGTGCAATGGCTCACGCCTATAATTCCTCTGCTATGGGAGGCAGAGGCAGGAGGACTGTTGAGGGCCAAGAGTTCAAGACTAGCCTGGGCAACATAGCGAGACCCCATCTCTACAAAAAATTTAAAAATTACCCAGGCATGATGGTGTGCACCTGTGGTCTTAGCTACTTGGGAGGCTGAGGTGAGAGAATTGCTCAAGCCCAGGAGTTTGAAGTTGTAGTGAGCTACGATTTCACCACTGCATTCTTGCTTGGGCAACAGAGTGAGATCCTGACTCTTTAAAAAAAAAAAAAAAAAAAAAAAAAAGCAGCTGCCTACCACATAGTGCTTATTCAGTCAGTGTTGGAGTATACTGTAGTATTATCAATAGTATAGTACTGGTTATTGATAATATTACTATTGTGGTAATGCTAATTCTGCACACCCCAGTTTCCTTGTTATGCAGAAATAGTAGTACCTGGGTAACCTCAAGGAGATACTGTATGAATCTCACTAGCCTCAGCTTATAATAAAGCTGAGGACATTTACTGAGCACTTACTATGTTCTTACTACTTCCCCTGCCATGGGAAGTATGGGGATGCAAGGGCCCCTCCAAAGGAGCTTTAAGTTCTCATCCTCCAGAGTGGAGTCTCCCAGCTACTGTACTGACTGATGGGCAGATGTGTTTTCAGCTGTTCACTGTTCTTGAACTGCACAACCCTTGGGGCAGCCAGAGCCCGTGAACAAATACTTTTTTATTACTTCTAAATTTTCCTTTATCACTCTCCTCTATATCCATTTCTCCTCTCCTCCTCCTTTTCTTCCTCGTCTCCCCATTGCTTAGCCTGCAGTGTTGCAGCTATCTTTCTAGAACGCCCTAATGGACAATGAAAAAGCCTGAATAAAACAAATATAAAAATGGCAGTCAGCTGATAAGCAGTATTGTGGTGGGGTTTGGTGGGGTTAAAGCCAGTGGATACAGAGAAGTCTGCTGGTTTCATTTCCTTGTCCCTTTCCCACCACCAATAATGGAGGGTTGGCTCTGTTCAGAACTACTCTGTCCCTTTCTTCATTTCCTGATTTTGCCTGCTGACTAGAAATATGAATTGAGTAGTCATTTCTCTTTTTCTCCTTTGGTTTCCTAGGTTTTTGGGTCCACTGCAATGACTCAAAGCTGAATGTATGCAGTGTCGAGGAAGTGTGCAAAACCCAGGCCTACATCCTTTTTTACACTCAAAGAACAGTGCAGGGCAATGCAAGAATCTCAGAAACCCATCTCCAATCTCAGGTGCAGTCCAGCAACAACGATGAAGGCAGACGACAGACATTTTCCTGAAATGGGAGGCATGTATCAAAGACTGGCTTGCTTTTAAACTGTTGGTGTCCATACATCTTTCCTCTTACAGGAAATAAGGCTACTGCAGGAACAGATTACTAGGTTTGCCTCACTGGGTCTAGAGTAGAAGGTGCCAGGTGATTCATGTCCTATCATAAATTTTGTAGTCTCTTTCTTTTCAATGAATTTGGGAATTCCCTCCTTTCATAAAAATAAATCAAAAGAAGTAACTTCTATGAAGATCATTTCATCAGTTGCTTCTGAATATAGAGGGATCTGGGTGGAGAAGAGGGGGAGTAAATCGATCATATCCACACAGGAGAGCAGCCATGTTTTCTCTCCATTATGTGATTCCCCTGCTAATCAGGACCTCCTTGCAGCACCAGAGGAACCCCCTGGATGTGAGCAGCCCTTGACAGAGCACATGAGGAGGGGCCCTGGGCTAGCAGCTTGCTGGATGGGATTGGCTCCAAGATGGGAGATGAAGTCTAAAGGGTTTATTCCCACAAAGGAAGTAACCCTCAAGGGTTTAAAACAAACTTCCTTTTCAGGGGATAGCAGCTGAACAGTGGAGTGAGATGCATGGAACAAATTTCCCCATGCAAAATGGGATGGTTTTCATATGTCATACCCTCCCTGCCTGCTGCTGTCATTTAATCATTCTATACTTCTGAGACTGGTGTGAATATCCCTTCATTCTAAAGAAGGGGCAGTTTATATAAAGCAGCAATAGACTAGCACATGTTGCATGCTGAGCCAAAGGGCACTCCTGGCTATCCCAGTTCATGTCCCTGGTTCAGGTCTAAGGCAAGCACATGGTTTGGCTTAAATTGGTTCTTAGGTTTTCTCGGAACTTAGTTGAGGGTGGGCAGAGATAGCCGGTGCTCCAGGGCTTACTGAATGCCTGTCACCTGTTCTCACTTCAGTGCAGCTTGTGGCTTCTTAGCCTGCAGCTTCTTTCATGTTCCTGGAGAGCTAGAACATTCATGTCCACAGGGTTTGGGAGCTTTTGCTTTTCTAGGGTATGGTAACTGCTTAGGAATCCACCCCCTACATATCTGAAGAGTTTATTGCTGATTGCCTTGGCCTGTTTCCTCCTAAATCTTGATAGTCCCTAACTGTTGCTTTACCCCCTATACTCAGTCCATCAGAGAAAAAAGCAAGAGTGCCCTGTCTTTTCTCCCAGTGCTAGTAAAACACACCTTCCTTTTTAAATTGGGTCAGTTTTTAAACAGAATGAAATTGCCCAGATAAAAACCCTTGTCCCCATCAGGAACCATTTCATTCTTAGTTCTTCACTTAGATTTGCCGAACTTTTGTTGCTGTGGTTGCTGCAGTGAGCCTCACTCAACCTGTCACTATGAATGCTCATCTTTTGACTGAGTATATCATATTAATGTTTGAATTCAGGTAGAAGTACAGTTGTCACTTGAAGGGAGTAGATGTGGAAGGGAGTTTGGGGGGGGGTGGGAAGTGGGGAAAGCAAGGCTAAAGAATGAGGGTTATAGCTTTAGCAATGTTGATGAGCCACATTTCCTGCCCAGATCTGTAGCATTTGCTGTTGACCTCTTTTGAGATGAACTCTCCCATAGGCCCTGCCAGGCAGCACTGAGACATGGAGGAAATTCAGACAAAAAAATGGCTCACTCTGATAGGGAAGGAGTGGCTATATTTTAAATTAAACTTGCTTTTTCCAACACTGTGAGGTTTCTGTAATATTTAGCTTTTATTTGGAAGCGATAGCGTATGGCATTTTTTTATGCTGTTTGGTTTATATTGTCTACTGCAGGCTTCTTTGTATAAGCGTTGCCTGGGCTCACCCTCTCCTGGACACTGTTTTAAAGTGTCAACACTGTCCATGCTGCCAGAGGCTCTGATGTGAAGCTGTACTCTCAAGATCCACATTTTTAAGTCGGTATAATTAGTAATGATTTTTTGTGGCAATAGAAAAGCCCATTAACTCAAAAACACCAAGGAGAGTAAAAAGGAAACTATGAATCGTGCCTCATCTTTCATTGAATCCTATATTTATTATTCTAGAAAAAGAGAACTTACAAGATAGAGAAGAACTAATAGAGCATCTACTTTACCCCTCAGGCTGTCCAGTGGGGATAATTATTAATAAACATTTAATGGAAAATTCAAAAAGATCTTCCAATTTAATTTTTAAAAATAGTTTTATACCAAATATTATAAGGATTTATTAAACAGATTAAGGACTTTGTGAAATAAGTGCTTAACTTAGCTGAGCACATATATATCAAAGTAATACAAGAAAACTAACATCAGAGTCTCCACTGAGCTACACATTTGCGAAAGGTGCCCACTGCAGTTACAGACACCTCAGGTACCCAGAGGCAGCAGCACTAGACACTTAAGAAGTTAGTATTTAAGGAGATTTCTATTAAAGAAGAATTCCCTGCTGCATAAGCCAATGGCTATTGTGAGGGAAATGTCCCTTTGCCTTTAATTTATTTACATATTGGGTGTAGATGAATGTCTCAGTTGCATCTTAAATTAAATTGAATCATTCTAAAGAGAAGAAAATAAGAACCAGGTAAAAGCTGACTAGATGCTGCCAAATCAAACCCAAGGTCTCCTAACCGAACCTTAATGGGCCCACTTCTCTCCCAGGGCAAGTAGTTAAGAGTCTTGTTCCAGGAACCCTTTGTAGTTAGTTGGCTGGCATGTTTACTTGCTGCTGTAGCCAGCCAAGATGAGTGCACCTAGGCCCTCAAAAAGGATTTTTTTTACCTCAATCTAGCCTGACCCTCAGATTTGTGGTTGCCTCTAAGACGAACATCCATGCTAGTGTGAAAATAATTAGGAATGGCCTTGGTAGCCAGGAACTGAAACTCTTATTAAATGGTGGACAGAGCTGTTGGCAGCTTTGATCCGGCCCCTCAGTCTTGGAGTTACAGGGCAGGGTTGGGGGGCAGTGCTACACTGTAAAGAATTTCCAGATGTCTCTTAAAATGTCATGAATAAAATTGGAAACTGTAGAAGTGTTAATGTGTCCTATGGACTCAATAGCAGAGTTTATTTTTGTTTTTAATGGCAAGGCTTCTAGAGTCAATGATTGTATGAGTTTGCTACTCTGGCTATGCTTACAGCTCCATCCAAGTACAAGGGAAGAACCAATGAGGTGGATTGGCTGGCAGTAGGGCATGCCCCAGCGTAAGCCCTAGAGAGGTTGACAGTAGTGCAGAACGAACACTTGGTTGGGGATGGCGGGTGGTGGGTGGGAGTTGGGTGGGTGGGCTGGGAGGAAGAAATGGAGTTTGTTTTACTTACTGATAAAGCTTTGTGAACTAATTTTTTACAATTCGTAAAATTTGGTGCCTTGTTACTCGATTATGGTTTGCATGGAATTGAAGATTAAGGGAAAGGATTTCTTCTTATCATTTCAAGTGGCAAATGGGTCTGTGTAGTGTTTAAAGGACATCTGGTATCACAGACTTTTAAAAAGCATTTCATATCTCTTGTGTGTGAATGCAAATTATTCTTACCAGCAAGTTCTGCAATTTTGTTGTAATGTCCAGATTCTTTGTATTTGTGACTGTTCATCAAATGGCTGCTTTTCAAGGCAGACTGTGTACCCCACTGTTTTTCACTACCTTTATCATATTCCATACGTTAACTTGGGCCTTTTCAAATCAGGCTGGGGGCCTACTCAGTTAGGGATATACCATACATTTTTTCAAAAATGTACAAATTTTTTTTTAAAAGAAAAAAAATAAATGAAATCTTACTCAAACCATCATTATGGCTTTAAAACCCAACCAGCAGTAAACACTTACTTGAAGCCAAAACAGTAAATTTTGAATGAAATTTTAATTATGCCTTTGGAAGCTGCCATAATTCTTGCTGGATTTTGATTTTCAATTTTGGAAATTTTTAGCAAATAAAACTGTTCAGTCATTAGATTAGGTAGCAGACTTTAAGGATCTACATTTCATTCCTATAAAAAACAGGACATACTGGTATTTCTTGTCTTAGCAAGTAGTCTGATGCAGGTCTAAATGGGTTTAGCATCTATACTATGGCTTAAAAGATTCCTCCTTGATCACCATTTGAGAGGTGATGGCTTCAAAGCTAAGCTTTGCTTTTGTGTGACCTTTCTTCATCTTAATACCCAGTAAAATATAAACCTCTCAGAGTCTACCCAGTGTAGACTCAAATGGTCTTGGCTTCATCTATCAGGTAAGATCTAGCTGATTTATACAAGAGAATGGTGCTTTTTAAAATATACATACTTTAAAAATCTAATTCTCAAGTAATTTTCTTAATATTTATGCTGGCAAGGTCAAGAAAGACTATTTTGTCCTGTATATATTTAGTAGTGAACAAACTGCTAGAGACATCTGTCAGTCTTAACAGGCCATTGTGGTCCATATATACTGCCTCCTTTCCAATTAATGTCCTTTAATCCCAACTAGTTCCATAGGAGACTTGGCACATGAAAGCACTATTTTTCTTAATGCCTAGTAAACTGACCAGAAAAAAAATATTGCCATGGGGGACCTGTTTCTATCGACCTCTTTCTGTGGCTACATGAGTTTATACAGGCCAGTTCCATACATATTCCATTTCCAAAGAGCCCCCAAACCCTGGACAGTAACGCTACCTGAATTTTAGGGTCACAAAACATTTATTTCCTTCTGAAGGAAGCAGCTTCCTCAACAGTGTCACTTTAGTGCCCACTGCCCAGGCTTACTTCACTGTGCCCCCCCACACACACATCACTGCCCTCTTTCTGCCACCAAACCTCACTTTTCCAGCAACAATGCCTCCCTGGTGCCTGGAAAACCCAGCTGGTGCACTAAAATGCTATGCAACACCAAATGGCTTCTTCCCCTAATATTGCTCAACAATATAAATTCTTCAAGAATAAATTTCATGCTATGTTAACATCAATGTATGGTTACAGTTTCCTTTTTTTTTTTCCTTTTAAAATGAAGCAAACCACCTCCATTAAAATCCATTTTGGGGGCTTGTTTTTGTCTCTCAAGTGTGAAATATAAATCATGTTTTTATGATTTTTGTAAATCTTGACTTTTTACACCTTGTTTTTGTAAGCAAAAGTTTCTTATTAAAAGAATAAAATGACTTTCTGTGTGTGCAGTATTTATTTCAAATGTTTGTTAAAACAGCACTGTTATTTCTCAGGACAAGAGCAAAGATCACCCCCTGGAGAAGCTTAGGAACTTTGTACAGAACTTTACAGAACAGAGGCAATACTTTAGCTTAAACCTGTCTGCTGACCAGAGAATGGAATTCTGCGTGGACTCAAAGAACAAAAGGAAACTAGGCAGGGATAAGGAAAAGGAAAGTGCCCATCTGAATCAAACTTCAGCTGCCATCAGGGCACATCTTGTGATGGTCACAGATTGTAGGCTGTTTTTTGGAAGGTTCCGGTTCAGCACAGGATTCCATTTGTCTGCAATCAGATGATAAGACAACGGGTGGCATTAGAAATGTAAAACTATGGGAGGGAAATTGGTAAGAGATACTTAAATCCCTTGCAACATCTGAAAACACATTTAACTAGGAATAGTCAAGGGTTTTACATCACATTCTTTTGTACATTTCGTGAACAGCTGTCAGAAAACATTGCTTCTCTCAGCCTCTAGGTCTCCTAAGACACGCAGGGGTGTGGTTCAGTTCTTACCTACTTGGCTACACCCCTGGCTGAGGTGCCATGAGGTCAATGTCACTCAAGTTCCTGGCCAGCCAAACTCCCGCAGCAAAGAGTCCCAAATTGAGGATCAAGTTCCTGGAAAAACAATGTTTTATTAACCCTGTGGTCAGAGTCACTTGTACGGTTAACGAAAAGTACTGGGGGAAAAGGCTTCCAATCACCACCACCTTCCCGAGATGTTGATACGTGGTTGTGACGTAGTGGGTTGCTGAAGACCCACGTGGGATTTGTAGTTCATTTTTGTGCCTAATAAATGTAAGATCAAACGCAAAGCCCTACTGAAGCACTCGTCCAGGGCCGAAAAGGCCTGTTTTCGTGCTGGCACCTCTCCCCTTGATCAGGGTGACATTACAGATACAGCCACATGACAGAGAGATCGCTTTTGCCACACGTGAACTCTCTTGGTCAAGGACCTCAGTGAGACACAGCCAGAGCTACGAAGAAGCCACAATGCCAGCAATGTCAAAAAAAAAAAAAAAAAAAAAAAAAACCCTGAGGCGTCAGCCCCTCGAGGAAGGGAAAATACGGACGTAAGGGCCAGAGAAGGACCAAGTTCTCCGGGTTCGGTTACCTGCGGAAGTCATTCCTATCAGTGGCAAAGCGGTAGACGCCCCGAAGCCAATCTCCCACGTTGTCCGGTATTTCGGGGGTTTCATTAGCGGAGCCGGCAGCGCTCACCGGGACCCCGCTGGAAGCCATAATAGGAAGCTTCGCACGAACCTCGTTGGAGACACCGTATCGGCGTCGCCAGCGGATGACGCACCTCCGGTCTGGCACTTCCGATGGCCACCGGCCGGCAGGGGACGCTGTTCGATTAGTCCGACATCGGAAGAGAGGGACGGCCCCCTGCTGAGCGTCCACCAACTCTACGAGGGGAGGAGCGCGGCTCAGCTCTACGGTCCCCTGCTCCCCGTCCCACCTCCGGCTCTCCAGCCGGTAACCGTTACGCGTGCTGTGATCATTTAATTGGCTCGGGAGGAGGATGGTGGGGACGGGGCTGTCCCAGCCTGTGGAGGTGGGGGTGGGGGCTATCTCAGCACGGGAAGCGTAGCTTTGGGCAATGGGTTTTGCCAAAAAGGTCTCCACCAGAAGTCCTAGAACACGCAGTGCTGAAGGGGGTGCACTCCAAACTTGTCACCTCGCCGCCTCTCGCGGGCGTGCGCATGACTGCGTCTCAGTCTAGGATTTTTCTAGGGGGAGGATTGCCTTGTTCTTCCGCTCTACAGACCTCTTTTCCCCCATATACACCCCCTTCTCTGAGCTGCGCCTTTAGCACACGGTGCAGTGCTTCTTAGAGGCGTTGCTGTCCTCTGCTTGGAGGCTTCCGGGGGTCTTCCAGGACAGGGGAAGGCGCTCGCCTAAGAAAAAGCCTTCAGGTTCCGAGTCAGAGGAAGAGGAGTAGGTGGGGAAAGGAGTGTCCTTGGGATGACGAGGAGTCTTCAGGCGGTGTTGCTCCTGCCCTTTGGGTGCCTCCGCTTTGTCCCCAGGTCGGCTCTCCTGCTGGGGACTGGATCCAGGCAGCCCCGTCCGAGTTTGCAGGCTGGAACAGCCGGCAGCAGCGAGGAGTGTTCGGGAGAGGGTCACAGAGTTCAGCGAGGTTTGGTCCCTTCCTTCAGCTCGGTCGGGTCCAGTCTCCCCTGTTCCTGGCCGGATCGGAAACGCTGGTCTCGGAGCGCGGAGTCTCCCTCCCAGAGCCTGGCTAGACCACCACTGCAGCTAGCTGGGGGTGAGGCCCAGCCCCCCGCCCCTCCCCGCCCCTAGGCCGTGCGCGCCGCCACCGAGGCCTCTCCTGGGTCCCCCGCCTCCACCCACCAGAGGGCGGCCGCGTCCCGTGCCTGGGAGGGAGTGCGACGCCGCAACCCCGACCGCGTTACGGGGTGGGTTCGAGAGGCCCTTGGAACGCTCCGGCCAGGGACGCGCGGTGAGAGCTGCGGGCCCCAAGGCTCGGGTCTGGGGGGTGCGGTGGGAGGCCGCGGGCGCTGCTGGAGGGACGGGACGGCGTGGGACCGGGGCAAGGGTCCCAGCCCGGGAGAACCCCCGCAGCCCAGCCCAAGCCCCCTCCCGCTTTGACCTGCATCCTCTCCCTTACCAAGGAATGCCTGCCCTTCCAGTGCCCCGGCCGAGCTCCAGCCTGCGTCCGAGTAGCGGTTCTCGAAGCAGCTGGGGCAGCAGGGGCTTCCCCCAGGCAGGGCATAACGTCCCCCGCCCAGGGGCCCGGCACAGTCCTGGCAACAGAAGTGGTTCTCATGCCAGTGCCGTCCCTCTGCTTCGGTGCAGTGCCGAGAGAAGATCAGCTGGGAGAGGGAGAGGGGAACGGTTCATTCATTCATTCATTCATTCACTCATTCATTCATCCAGTAACCACTCCTTTTACCCAGTTAACGCTAAAGCATGTCTACATACATTCCCATTTGATCCACTTAGCCACTCTTGGACGCAGGGAGGACTGATTGGCTTAGCCAGGATCCCAGCTAGCAAGTGGCACAATCCAAAGTTCGACCTGGGGGTCTGGACTCCCAACCCAGGGCTCCAGGCTTCCTTTTATGCTGACATTAAGGGAATTTCTAGCATCATGAGGCACAGCACTGGGCACCTGGCATATACTGATGAGCATCTGTCCAAGAGTCCCTGCTCTAGAGAAATTCTCTGAGTCCAAGAACATTTGAGGGACTCTGATTGCAATGGGGGCACGAGAAAGGCCGTGGGCCCCACATGCCCAGAGCTCAAGTCAGAACTCAAGGAACTTGGTAGTCCCAGGCTGGTTCCTAGTTCTCCCCGCTCCCTGATACTGGGAGAACGTATGGCCCAGGAGAGTGTCCCTTTGTATCCTGCCACTCTGGACCTTGGGGAGACCCCCAGTTCTTCCCCTCCAGGCTGTACCTGGTCACAAGCCGGGCAGCGCGGGCGCAGCAACTCTGCATGATGACGGCCGCAATAGAGTTGTCCATCATGGTAGAAGTAGATGAGGTTTATCAGGGCCTGGCCACAGGCCTGGCAGGCAAAGCAGGGCTGGTGCCAGCAGCGCTGTTCCCCGGCCCGGGCTGCAAACACTCCGTACTCCCCTGGCTTCAGCAGCTCCCTGCACTGTGGGAGGGGAGGTGCTGAGGTGGTCAGAGTAGGCACTACCAACCTAACTTTCCTCCTTGCTCTTCTAATCCAGTCCCAACCTGTTCTCATCATACCCTAGCAAGCCCACATCCACTGCAGCCTATACCAAGAGCTCCCAAACTTGGTTTCTGTTTTTCCTGTTTCCCAACCAGAGTCCCAGAAGCTAGCCCCTTCTGCAGAAATAAGAGGGCAAAAAGTGGAGGAAGGAGGACTTGGGGGGAGGGGTGCTACATACCTTCTCACAGGTGTGTCCTTTAAGCTTGGGAAGTAGCAGACGGGCCACCCCCTGTCCCAGGGCCTCCTGTTTCCGCCTGGCACAGAAGAGCCGCAGCTCGGCCAGCTCCTCCTCCCCAAGGGCCAGGCAGTAGCGCTCCTGCAGAAACAGTCCTCTGCAATGACTGGGAGAGCCCCAGCAGGCAAGATTGAGCATTGGTTGGAGGAAAAAAGACTTGGCTGCTAGGTCAGAGAAAGGTTGTAGAACCTCAGGGAGATGCCAGAGATAATGGCATAGAAGGGCAAATAGAAGAAGGAAAGAAGCTCGTGAAAGGCCACCTCAGTCTCCCCCTGCCCCCCGCCCCAGGAATGGTCATCAATCAGGTCCTGACAGGCTCACAGCACATAGCCCTGTCACCATTAGGTTTTTGCTCCCAATGAGCTAGAGGTCAGTACCAGTTCCCATTCTTACATTTCCTCAAATTATTTCATATATTCCTGTCTTGCCTCCCCAATTAAACTGTAAGCCTTTAGGCTGGGCACATGTAGAGCCTCAATAAATACGTAACAACCATACTCTCTACATTGTACATTCCATTATCTGTTTCAAAAGTTGTTCATGTCCATTTTCTCATTTGCTCTTGAATGAAGCGTTGTGGTGGGCAGAGATGTTATTGCACTCGCTATTGCTATTGTTATTGCCAATGTGAAAACTCAGGGGGAGAATGACCCCCCAACCAGTGGCACAGCTGGGCCTTAAGTCTATATCCCCTAACTTCTGGACTGATGTTCTTCCCACAGTAAGAAAAGGGAGGGGGAGGGGGAGGCGAGAGAGGGAAGATGAGGAGAGGAGACCCACATCAATGTCCTGTGGAGGGAGTTGCTGCAGGAGGGTCTGAAGCCCAGTCCAGTTGGGGGCTTGGTTGGTGTCCAGGCAAAGGGAACCCAGGCTCAGAACTGCAGGACCCTGAGGAGACATGGAAGAAGGGGAGGAGTGAAACTAGGTTTTTCTTTCCTTTCTCCTTCTTTCCTCCTTGTCATTGCCACCTCTTCTCCAATCTAGAGCAGCTTCTAAGCATGCCCTCCATTTGGGAGGATCCTCCTTCCAGATTCTCACTGAGCGCAAGGATAGCCTTGGATGCCTGCATCTGTGGTCTTCCTTGAGGGAGGCTGAGGAGGCCCCACACCCCAAAACAGCTTCTCTTCTTATGCTTAAAATCACCCCCTTCACTCCTTGAGGCTAAAGCTCCTAGAGTCTGCTTTGACAACACAGACCCCCTAGGAGAGGTAATGAATATTAATGTGAATGAGTTTAAAGTTAAAACTACATGTTCTAAGCAGGTGCAGAGACAGGAATTCCTGAAAAGCAAAAAGGCAACAAAAGATTAGGCACGAAGTCAAACTACCTCAGGGTTGGTGGAAAAGGGGAGCACTCCACAGGATAGAGGTCATGTTGGTCTCAGAGGAAGGGCACAACTCTACTACCTGAGCAGACGTATCCTCAGGGTCCTCGCCCAGCAGGTAGCCTGAGTCACCGTCTGAGTTGGCTGGTGGACCTGGCTCCTGGGGGTTGGGGCTGTCCTCTTGGTGGGGCCATCCAGAGTTCTGCACTGACATTGGTGGCAAAGGCTACCCCAAAACAATAAGAGCCCCTCCATGTATTAGGCCGTTACAATATGCTAGGAAGTGTTAAGTGCTTTATAGATACTGTTTCCCTAAATCCTCCCAACACCCAGTGACTTAGGTAGCATTGTCCCCATCTTACAGATGGCCCAACTGCGGATCAGAGTGTGAGTAGCATGCCCAAGGTCAAACAGCTAGTAGGTGGCAGAGCCAGGTCTTGAGGTCAGGTCTTTTGGCTCCAGAATTTCTGAAGTTCAAATTCTGGGGTCTCCCAAGATTGGGATGGAGGTAAGAGGAGGACAGTAGAAGGAGAGGGCACTTTGCCTTTCTGGTGAGCCTTTAGGCAGGCTGGCCCTTCTGTCCTCACCTCATCAGCCTTAACTCCCACCATCTCTCACCGTGTACTCGCAGCCCCAGTGAGCCTCCTTCTCCACAACTTCCTACATGGGCCCAGTTTTTCCAGCTATATAGGCCTGGGCCTGGTTAAAGGATCCCCTTATCAGGAAGCCCTTCTCAGCTTCTGTGACCATACTAGCTCTCCCTTTCCTTAGCTCCTGAAGCAAACAATGTCCCACGATTTAGCACCTAATGTTTTTCTCTGCTCTCTGCATCTCTCTCGACTCCTAATCTAGTCTATAAGTTCCTCAAGGTCAGAGGAACACCTTGCACTTTTATCTATAGCAGCAATTGCACTGGATAATCTAAGTGCATCTCTTCAGCTTTCCTCTCAGCAAGTCCTGAAATGACCACAATATCTTGGGGGTAAGAAGTGACTATTAATGTAGAGAAGAGCTGAGCCCTGCCCTTGAGGAGCTCATAGTGATTAAGACAGAGATGAAACCAAGTAGAAGAGGACCAGAGCTCCAGGCAGATATACACAAACCCAGGGGAAAAAATAACCAGAGCAAACATTTATACTATTTACTCTGTGCCAAGGACTCTTCTAGAATACATTATATAATATAGTCCATCCTCACAGTAATCTTATGACGTAATCTCTTTTATTCCTCTTGACAGTTGAAACAAACAAGTTAACTAACTTGCCCAAGATCACACCAGAAGTTAAGTGAAGCCTTAGGGGGAGCTGGCCTCTGAGAGCTGGGATAGATGCTGAAAGTAGCTGGGCACAGGCGGGTCCTCATCAAATCCCTGCCCTCTTTAAGACTCAGTATTGGGGTTGAGGTGAGGGTTTGGACCATAACAGTTAATATTGCTTCCCAGCACTGAACCCTCCTCAGCACCGTCCCCCAACCCCCAACTTCAAATGTCCTGTGCCACCCTTTCCTCCTTCCTGGCTTCACACCCACCTGCTTCCTTCCTCTTCTGTCCCTCAGGTCAGGTTTCCTGTGGAAGGTGGCCAGGATGGGCTGTTCACACCAGGGTTAGCCACTTCGCCTGACAGCACTGCCCCTGCTCCAGGCAGCAAGAAAGAAGGCGGCATTGGGGGCCCCAGAAGGGGACTTGCAGCCTCTTTCATTTTAGCTCTAGTTTGCATGGAATTGTCCAACACCGAAACAATGCTCAGAAATCAGGCCTCTACTCCTCACCTTTCCATCTCCCCAAAGGCCTCCAAACTCCACCTCCACCTAGCACTGGAACACCCTTACTAACAGGCCAGCTGGATTCTTTCCATAATTCCCTTCCCCCTCCCATCTCAGATAAGGGACAGAACTGAACCCCTTGTCTTGCCTCCGCGCAGGTGCAAGAGGGCTCAGGAGCTGGATATCCCCAACCCCCACTGTCCTGAAGGGAGAGCCTGAGAGGCCTTAGGGCTTGGGAAGGTGGAGGGATGGGAAGATTTCTGGGGACAGTGGGAGGGAGAAGGAAGGGAAGTGCCCAGTCCTGCCAAGTGCCCTCTCGATAGATCACCGAAGTTTTTCTAGAACTTGGCGGGCCCACCTCCGGGGCTGGGACGCGGTGTGTTTCCCGAGTCCGCTGATGTTCGCGGCCTGGCTGCTGGGATTTTAGGGGAGGGGACGAGGCCTCCGCTGGGGTCTCACCCTCGCTGTGCTCCGCGTTCCGGGCAGTTCTGGACCGACTGTGCTTTCGGGCCCCTTACCCGGTCCCCACCCCAAGGCCTCAGCGCCCGCCCCCGCCCGCCATAATAGTGCGGCCCTTCCTCTCCCACGCCCCAGCGGCCCCCGCCGCCCCCGCCCCCGCCCCGTCCCCGGCTGGCGGAGAGGGGCGGCTCAGGGAGGGGCCTGGAGCTGCAGATTGGAAACACACACACACACACACACACACACACACACACACACTTGTGGGATGTCCTGGAGCCGCAGGAAGGGGCCTGGAGCTGCAGATTGGAAAACACACACACACACACATGCACACACACACACACACTTGTGGGATCTCCTGGAGCTGCAGATTGGAAAACACACACGCACGCACACTTGGGGGATCTCAGGGTGGAAATGTGCAGGCTCCACGGCCTCCGCCACGCAGGTGCAGGGGCTTCAGGCCCGGACTGCGCCCGGTGGGTATCCAGCAGACGCCGGGAGCTGCGTTTACACTGAGTTCTCAAACACTAGCCGAATGGAAACGCCTCGCCGAGCACGCAGTTCTGTCTCTCCGCAGTTCCCAGGTCCCGCCAAACTCTCCCTCCGCTCTCCCAGCCCCGCCCTGCCGCGTGTTTCCCTTCAGTTCTCTCTCCCTTGTCCCCAGTGGTCCCCCTGGTCCCTTCTACTCTTCTCAGCCCTCTTCCGGGGTCCCTCGTCCTGTCCTTCTCCCTTCAGGTCTCTTCAGACCCTTTCCCCGTCCCTTCGTTTCTCGCCCAACCCTCCTTCCCCGTTCCGCTCCCCTGAGCACCCCGAACTTCGGTCCCCTAGCCCCGCCTCTGCGCCCCGCCCCCGGCGCAGGCTCCGCCCTGTCCCCGCCGTGCTTGCTCAGTCCCTGGCCAGCAGCGCCCTCTGGCGTCTGCGCATGCTCCCTGCTCCCGACAGCAAAGTCCTCCAAAGGGACCTTCTAGGCTGCGCGCCGGTCGCCCCCACTCGGGTCCGCCCGCCCGCAGCGTCTCGTTGGTGCTGCCGGTGACCTCCGACCCTGCGGCCGCGGGGCGGGGCGGGGAGGCCTTAGCTCCGGGCGGGCGGCGGCTGCTGCAGCGGGACCCGGGAGCGGGGCCCGGCGCCGCCTGGGCCGCGGGGCGATGTGAGTCGGGGCGCGGCGGGGCGGGGACGAAGTGGCTTCACCGAGGCCGCGTCGCGCCGCGCCGCAGTCTCCACTCCCTCCCTAGGAAGCCCCGGGCAGGCGGGTGGCGGAACACTGGGGCTGGGGGCGGGGATCCGGGGGCAGCGTTAGCCCCGACCTCCCCATTCCTTACGGGCGTCTAGAAATTCCCCTTGACAGTCCTGCAGCCTGTCCTGCAGCCTCTGGCTCTCCAAACCCTACCTCAGCCCTCTCCACCCTGGACACACCATCGTATCTCCTGAAGCCCTCAGAACCCCCTCACTCATTCAACAAATCTCCTGCTGTGCCCACAGACCCACCATTCTCTCTTGGATGCCCCCAAATGCTTCCACTGCCTGGAAATTCCTAGAATTCCTCGTATCCCCATTCTCCTTGCACTATCCAAAATGCCCACATCCAGAATTCTTGCTCATGTTTCCCAAAACCTCCTCATACGTTTTCAGCCCCAACAGCCTCTCTGACTCCTGCCCCTGATTCATACCTATCCCAGACCAGAGCCCTCTCCCCCTTTCCACCCAATGCAGTCCTTCCTCAGAGGGCTGATACGTCCTGATATCTTAAAGAGAAGAGATGGTGATAGGGAAATGCAACCCCTCCCCCATCTTGAACCCTAGAGTGCTTGGTTTCAGTGGCCCCGCTGCGCCCCCGTCGGTGGCTCCAGCCCCAGAACTTTCCCGGTGACCTGTCTTTAGTCTGTGCATACCTCCCTGAGCCTGCTTCTTCCTTCCAGAGAATAAGCCAGACCAAGGGGATGGGGTCCTTCTACCTGGAAGTTGTCCAAGGATGCAGGGTGCAAGGGGCCCTGGGAAGTATTGTTTCTCCAGAGAGGGAATGTGGATGTCCAGGGTCTGCAGAGTCCTGGCTTGCTGACTTGTCTACCTTGGGCTCAGATGCCCTGAAATTTTGGCTACTGTTAACATTTATGTTAAAATTAGGCCTTTTAGAGCTTGGGGAGCGAAAATCTATCAAGCTTCCAAATTCGAAATTGAAGCAGCCTGTCTTGAAAGAGGAGCATGTCCATTTTAGTGATGTTTGTCTTACATTTTTGCCTCTGGAAGTTATTTAGGCTAGAAGCTCCATAGTTTATAGACAGTTGCCCCCAAAACTAAGGCCTTGGCTAGGAGTTGGGGGAGTGTTGACCTAAGTCTCCCAGATACTTAGTAGCAACAAAACTGACCAGAATATTGGTTTCCTGAATCTTAAACCAGTGCTCTTTCTACTATATCACAGTGTCCTTTTGAGAAAACTCCTTGAGGAGTTAAAGTTCTCTGCAAAGGTAAGGTGGTGGTTTTGGTGTTTGTTGTAACAGGACTCAAAGGGAGATCTAAAGTGACTTACAAGGCCTTGGGTCGCCTTAGACTTCAAACTCATTAATGCTCTGTGAGTCTGTCCCTTTCAGGGCCCATGGGGCTTGGAATTTGTGCTCTCTTTGCCCTTGATTTTACTTCCTTCATTGGTATTTTTGTCCCATTAGGGCTGGAACAGATATCAAGGTAGGATGAACTGCCAGGTCAGTTTCATTAACAGTTGGGGGTGAAGATAGGTTTCTATTAACCAGTGTCTCTGTTTCCTATGCTAGGTGAGCCCCAGGTGTATCCCAGAGGGATCCGGGTGAACTTCTCTGCAGACTGTTTGCCATGACAGCCCACCAAGGACGGGGGGAATAAAGTGGGAATCCTTCCCCATGCCCCTCCCATGGTCAGCTCCCCGATGGCCTGGGTGAGGTAAGAGCTGTGTATAGGAGTTAGTTTATGGCGTTTCCCAAGTTGGGACAAACAGAGGGTCCAGGTCACCTGGTTGTTTAAGGCTTTACCATTCAGCAGGAGTTCCAGAAGGATAGCTAATCCTGTAGACTCATTTTTTGTGACAAGTTGCCACCCCTTAAAACTTCTGCTCGATATTGGTCCATGCCTTTCTTGTTCTCTTCCATCATTCAAGCCTGGGTGGTGTCCTCTTCATTCTAGGCACAGGCCTGACTATTGTGATGTAGAATCCAAGTACCAGAATCCTGGAGGGAAGAGCCAAATAGTAAGGCCTCTGGTCTCCCCTTCAGACAAAAGGAAGCAAACCCAGCATTTTAGTCAATTGAGGTGATTAGAATTGTGCACTCTTTTAAATGTTCGGTCTTCTGAATATGTCTTTATGATCACAGTGTAACAACTCATTTGAAGAGGACATCAAAAGATAAATTTGCCCTGGATATTGGGATGTTGGTAAGGAAGGAGAAAGAACTTGGATGATGTGGAATGGATGAGGTAAAAAGGGAGGAAAAAAGAGACAGGTATATAGGCTGAAGTGTCTGAGACCCCCAAGTGACAGTTTCTTTGCTGAATCCAAATAAGGGCCTCAGGATGGCACCCACCTCCATCTGCTACGGATCACTTCTGGGCCCCTACTTTTCTTCCTGCCTATGTCCCTCCCTTCCTTGTCGTTACATGGGTCAGAATCCTGCATACTTCTCAAGGTCCAGATCAAATGTTACCTCTGAAAAGCTCTCTCCAGCCCCCCATCAGCATGCATCCTTAACACATTCTAACTTGGATTAATGTTTATCCAGTGTGTGTCTGGTCCTGGATTGAGAGTGTGAAGTCCTTGAGGGAAGGTCCATGTCACAGTCTCTTGGACAGAGTGGGTGATCACAGTGAGGTGCTTCTGCCAGAGTTCCCGGAGCAGGGTTTTTTGAATCAGAAGTTAGTGACCTGCATATCCCTTATGTTTTTCCTAGGGCAGGCTGGCTGCTCTGACACCATGGGGAGCTGCTGCAGCTGCCTGAACAGAGACAGCGTTCTGGACAACCACCCCACCAAGTTCAAGGTACCCAGATCCCTCTCCTCTCCTGCATTCCCAAGATGGCCTCTTGGGTGCAGACACAGTTTAATGGAGTTGCCTCAGCCTCTCTAACAGCAAATGAAATGCTAGGCTGAGGTTGTAGGCTTTTGGAGACTTCTTGAGCTCATGCCCTCTCAAGTAGCCTGAGGAAAAGAGGCCCAAACCACTGCTGTTTTCATGGCTCTTGATATTACCAAGAATGAAGAAATGCTATAATGGTACTTTTGGAACTGTTGTCAGTGTATTTTTATAACTTTATATATCCCTTTTTTTGATAGAAAACAGAAGTCTGTATTTGTGAGTTAATATATGTAAAGTATTTAAAATAGTGCTTAGTGGCCAGGCACGGTGGCTCACGCCTGTAATCCTTGCACTTTGGGAGGCCGAGGCGGGTAGATTGCCTGAGGTCAGGTGTTCAAGACCAGCCTGACCAGCATAGTGAAACCCCGTCTTTGCTAAAAATATAAAAATTAGCCCAGTGTGGTGGCACACGCCTGTAATCCCAGCTACTTGGGAGGCTGAGGCAGGAGAATCACTTGAACCCTGGAGATGGAGGTTGCATTGAACCAAGATTGTACCACTGCACTCCAGCCTGGGTGACAGAGTGAGACACTGTCTCAAAAAATAAAAATAAATAAAATAAAAATAAAATAGTGCTTAGCACACAGTAAGCACGACATTAGTATTTGCTGTTTGCTGTGGGGGGCTGAGGGCGGACCCAGTGGACCTATGCCCTCCCTCGCCCCACCTCTCTGTGGAGGGAGCTGCCTCCTCCCTCCTCACTCCAGGGCATGTGGAAGCACATGTTTCTCCTGTCCACCAGAAGAGGGAGCCCTCAGCAAGGACATACTGTTGGGGCAGAGGAGATATGTATTGTTTCTGTCTTGGGCTTGACTTTCCTAGGTCAGGGTGCCCAGTCTCAAGATTTTGAATTTACAGTGGAACCCTTTCCCCATTAACATCTGGGCCTTGTATCCTAAGCCGTGGGCTGTCTGAGGTCATCTAACATTTGTTATCTAACCAATGAACCTTGGAGGTAAACTACCTCTTCCCTCACTGTCCAGATGACAAAACTGAGCCCCAGAGAAGTGGGATTTGCCCAGAGAACTGTTGTAGATCCATGGCACTGCTTCATACAATCATGTGGCATTCAGTAGAGTCTGTGATAGTCAGATGCGACCTTTGGTTCCCCACCTCTTGTCCTGCATCAGATTGTCTCCCAGTGGCTCAGGGACCCGTGCAAACACCTGTTGGACTCACTCATTGACCCTTCTGTCTGTCCCCTCCAGGTGACAAATGTGGATGATGAGGGGGTGGAGCTGGGCTCTGGGGTGATGGAGCTGACGCAGAGCGAGCTGGTGCTGCACCTGCATCGGCGTGAGGCCGTCCGCTGGCCCTACCTCTGCCTGCGCCGCTATGGCTACGACTCCAACCTCTTCTCCTTTGAGAGTGGCCGCCGATGTCAGACAGGCCAGGGTGAGTACCAGGCCCTGATCTACCCTGGGATCGGGGCTTATGCAGGACTCCCGGATTCCTGATATACAAATTAGCCCTCAAGAGGTTAATGTTGTCCCCATCACCTGTGGGCAGTAGAGTGTGATGTATTCACCCTGCAGTCAGAGGCCAGGTGTAGGTTATTCCATGAGATCAAGGCTAGAGCCAGCCACAGCTCTCTGAAGGAGTGGCATGGTCTGGGTTTATCTCTTACTATCCAGACTTAAGCGATGCAAAAGGAATCCTGCATGAGACTGTGTTCAGTGCAGTTTGGGATTATGACTGTGCAGAGGTGGAATAAACAAGTTTCTCTGATGAGGCTGCCAACAAAACAGTGAGCCTCCAAGGTCATGTTTGCTGGAGACTTCCCTCTATGCATCTTATCCTTGGAGTTCATGAGGCAGAGGCAGGGGCGCTGGGTGAGCAGGCAGAGCGGCGAAAGGCATCTTTGTTCCTGGTGATGTTTGATCTACACTTGGGTTCCCAGAGGGGCTACCCTAGGCCCCAACACAGGGTTCTCTGTGATTCCAGGCTTTCCCAGTCTTTTCTGCTTCTCATCATATCTTGCCAGAGTAGTTATTTTTCTTCCCTGTTTCCTCCCAATCCTATTTGTGTACACCACAGTTGTCCTGTTCCCCAGCCTAATTGTGTTTCAATTGTGGGTATATGCACAGGCACACCCCAAGTAGCCTCCCCTAGGTCCCAGGTACCCCCATTACAGAGAGGAGTGTAGGATTCCAAGCTGGCCCAATACCCTCAAGGGCATCTTTGAATCCCCTGATTCACAGACACTCAGCCCAGTCCTGCTGTTCCTGGGACCTTGAGTTGCAGCGTTGCAGTTGGAAGGGGTATAAAGCTGGCTGCATTGAGGAGCCATGTGATTGCCTTGCCATACTTACCTGTCTCGTCTGCCCATCTTTTCTTCCATCCCTCGCCAGAGTTTATGAGGTCAGGGACCTATATACAGTAGACATTTGCTTCCTGGCCATGCACTGGGCTAATAAGTGAACAAGCAGGGAACAGGGTAGACCCTCTTGTCATCAGTGATCTGACAGCTGGTACTCTGGGGAGCAGGGGTTGGTAGCAGAGGAAGATGGGGAGAGCATATGGGATGGAATGTTCACTCATCTAATACTGTCCTTTCTACCTTGGTTTTTGTTTTTTCAATTTTTTTTTGAGACAGAGTCTCA
The DNA here is from genome assembly GCA_963573385.1 of Cacajao melanocephalus. Taxonomy (NCBI): domain Eukaryota; kingdom Metazoa; phylum Chordata; class Mammalia; order Primates; family Pitheciidae; genus Cacajao; species Cacajao melanocephalus. The sequence continues at coordinate 52,681 of CAUYLG010050562.1, forward strand.
CTCTGTCACCCAGGCTGTAATGCAGTGGCACAATGTTGGCTCACTGCAACCTCCACCTCCCAGGTTCAAGCGATTCTCCTGCCTCAGCCTCCCAAGTAGCTGGGATTACAGGCACCTACCACCACGCCTAGCTAATTTTTTGTATTCTTAGTAGAGATGGGGTTTCACCATGTTGGCCAGGCTGGTATTGAACTCCTGACCTTAGGTGATCCACTGTCCTCAGGCTCCCAAACTGCTGGAATTACAGGCATGAAAAACCATACCTGGCCACTGCCTTGGTTTTGATTCTCTTCTTGTGACCCCTGTATCTGAGGTCAGGAGTTTGAGACCAGCCTGACCAACGGTGAAACTCCGTCTCTACTAAAAATACAAAAAATTAGCTGAGCGTGGTGGCGGGCACCTGTAATCCCAGCTACTTGAGAGGCTGAGGTAGGAGAATCACTTGAACCTGGGACATGGAGGTTGCAGTGAGCCGAGATCGCACCTTTGCACTCCAGCCTAGGCAACAAGAGCAAAACTATGTCTCAAAAAGAAGAAAGAATGCTCAATGAGGAGAGGCTCTGCTACCCCTGCAGGCTTGGGACTGGCATTCAGGGACATTTCCTGCACATTGTGCATCTGCTGAGCTCCTCTGGTCCTTCCCTGTTGGGCCCAGGGTCTGGGGAGCCTCATTTCTTCCCCTCCTTCTCCAGGAATATTTGCATTTAAGTGTTCTCGGGCTGAGGAAATCTTCAACCTCCTTCAGGATCTGATGCAGTGCAACAGCATCAATGTGATGGAAGAGCCTGTCATCATCACTCGCAATAGCCACCCCAGTGAGCTTGACCTCCCTCGAGCCCCCCAGCCGCCCAATGGTGAGGAGACCCCAGTGTACGCACACACACACGCCCAGGCCCAGGAAGCACGAGGCTTGGAGGGATGAGTCAAGCTTGCAGGTTGGGGGAAGGTTGGGTGAGCCAGCCTTCCAGGACAGTTGTCCATGGTCAGAACCATTCTTGAGGATCAATAAGTCCTGGGCTGGGCTAGGTGACTCTAGCTGAGGCTGTTGAGTCCTGGGCCTTGTATCGACTGATGGTTGGGAGCAGACAGGAAGACTTTGGGTTTCCGTAGAAACAGCAGTTGAGGGTTTTTTTTTGCTTCCTTCCTCTGTCTACTGGGTCTTCCCCCTATACCTTCCTTGCTGCTGGTGCAGGCATCTCTGACCCTGACAGTATTCTGGAGAGGTCCTACAATTTCTGCTTGTTTAGTCATGGAGTTCAGAGCAGGCACCTGCTTGGTGTCGTGTGTTCCCTGGGCTGGCCCATGGGGAAATGGAAGCAGTCCCTGTTTTTGAGGAGCTTCCCTGGACCTTCCTGGCAGACCTAGAATGAAGCAAAAGGATGGTCCTGTGACAAGCTGTGCTTTACCCATTTCGGGTGAGGCTGTGATGGAGACAGTGGTGAGGTGTTCTTTAAGGTGAGCTTGAGGGAAAGGACAGGGTTTGAAGAGCAGAGGAGAAGTGAAGGATAATGGGGGGCTGGTGGCTCAGTGGGGTTTAACCACTGTGAGGCCCTGAGAACATCTCTCCTCCGTTGGAGGAGTCCCGGGATCCACACACACAGCTGCAGCTGGTTGTCAGGTGGCTTAAGCTCCCCTCCCCTGGGCTTGTCTCTCCTGTGCCCAGCTCTAGGCTACACTGTCTCCAGCTTCTCCAATGGCTGCCCTGGAGAGGGCCCACGATTCTCAGCTCCCCGGCGGCTCTCGACAAGCAGCCTGCGGCACCCCTCGCTTGGGGAAGAGTCCACCCATGCCCTCATTGCCCCCGACGAGCAGGTGAGCACGCAGCTGGCCAGCCCCTGCCCTGTTGGTCTGGGTGGGGATGAGAGATAGGAAATATGGCCACCTCCTCCCAGTTAGGATCATGGGAAGGGGAAGAATATTGTTAAGGTCCCTTCCTGTCCCCAAAAGGGAACAGCTTCCTTGGAAGGTTTGGAGAACAAGGAAGAAGAAACTCCACCTCTTCTTTCAACTTGTCCCTTCTGTTCTCTTTTCTCCCTGCCCTGGGACCCTCCTGCCTCACTTGGACTCTCTCCCTAGTCCCACACCTATGTCAACACACCGGCCAGTGAAGATGACCACCGCAGGGGCCGCCACTGCCTGCAGCCCCTGCCTGAGGGTCAAGCGCCCTTCCTCCCGCAGGCCCGGGGCCCTGACCAACGGGACCCACAGGTGTTCTTACAGCCGGGCCAGGTGAAGTTTGTATTGGGCCCAACCCCTGCTCGGCGGCACATGGTGAAGTGCCAAGGCCTCTGTCCCAGCCTGCATGACCCCCCCCACCACAATAATAACGAGGCCCTTTCCGAGTGCCCAGCCCAGCCCAAGTGCACCTATGAGAACGTCAGCGGGGGACTGCGGCGAGGGGCCAGCTGGAGACTGAGCCCAGAGGAGCCGGGCTGGAATGGCCTTGCCCATCGCCGGGCCGCCCTGCTGCACTATGAGAACCTGCCCCCGCTGCCCCCTGTGTGGGAGAGCCAAGCCCAGCAGCTGGGAGGGGAGGCTGGGGATGATGGGGACTCGAGGGATGGGCTCACACCCTCCTCCAATGGCTTCCCTGATGGTGAGGAGGACGAGACCCCACTGCAGAAGCCCACCAGCACCCGGGCCGCCATCCGCAGCCATGGCAGCTTTCCTGTGCCACTGACCCGCCGCCGCGGCTCCCCAAGGGTCTTCAACTTTGATTTCCGCCGGTCGGGCCCTGAGCCCCCAAGGCAGCTTAACTACATCCAAGTGGAGCTAAAGGGCTGGGGTGGAGACCGCCCTAAGGGGCCCCAGAACCCCTCAAGCCCCCAAACCCCCGTGCCCATCACCCACCCTGCCCGAAGCTCAGACTCCTACGCCGTGATTGACCTCAAAAAGACCGTGGCCATGTCCAACCTGCAGAGAGCTCTGCCCCGAGACGATGGCACCGCCAGGAAAACCCGGCACAACAGCACCGACCTGCCTCTGTAGGGACGTCCTGGTCCTCACCACCCTCTGCCCCACCACAGTCCAGCCTCTGCCTCACACTCCTGCCCTCTAAACCCACCCTCCCCAGGGTTCAGGGTTGCTCTGCAGACAGCGTGGAGGTGAGATCAGATGCTTCCCTGCGCTGGCTGGAATGCCCAGAGATATCAGCCACTGAGTCTCCTGGTCTGTCTCCAAGCTGGGGAGAGAAGGGTGACCAGGCGAGGAGGGAGCTGCGACATCAACTGTGAAGGGTTCCTGTGACTGCGTTTAGCGCCCTCCCGTTCTGTCCATTTGTCTTGTCTGCCGACGGTTTGTGTGTGTGTTTTTTGGTTGGAATTTTGAAACATTTTGTACCTGTTAATTTTATTTATCAGTTTATTTTTCTATTTATTGTTTTAAATGTAATTTAACATATTTATTATTAATATAATTATTTTTAAATTCTGGCCCTGTGGATATCATCTTCTTAGGGAATCTTTTCTGGTTTGGTCCTAGGGTGGACATAGGGCAGACCTAATTGAGGTAAGGGCTTCATTCTGGGAAATTTGGGGCAGTTATGGTTTTTGTGACAAGTCCATGATCTTTTTTTTTTTTTCCAAGATGGAGTTTCGCTCTTGTCACCCAGGCTGGAGTGCAGTAGCGTGATCTCAGCTCACTGCAACCTCTGCCTCCCGAGTTCAAGCGATTCTCCCACCTCAGCCTCCCGAATAGCTGGGATTATAGGCCCCCAACACCATGCCCAGCTAATTGTTGCATTTTTAGTAGAGATGGGGTTTTGCCAGGTTAGCCAGGCTAGTCTCAAACTCCTGACCTCAGGTGATCGCCTGGCCTCCCAAAGTACTGGGATTACAGGTGTGAGCCACTGCGCCTGGCCAATCATTTATTTTTCTGCTCCAAGAAGCCCTGGCCCAGAGCTTAAAGTTGCCAGGGATAGATGCTCTGTTGATGGAAAGTGGTGAGATGGCTGGAGTCCTGGAAGCCAAAAGGGGGTCTGTGAGGACTGCCCTAATGAGGTAGAGACCCAGCCCTCTGAGGCTGGCAACATGCAGGGAGTGCAGTGGAGTGAATACAGCTACGGAAGAGATACACCTTCACCTTCTCCAGGAGCCCTCACCGACATCCCTGCCACTAGGCAGGCCCCAAAGGCACTGCTGTCCTTTACCACCTTGGCTCAGAGGTTGACCCTGGATCCTCCTTAGCTGCCCCCAGCATGGCTGAGTCAAGACCAGACCTTTAAACAGGACTTTACTAAAATCCTAGGATTATCGCAAAATGAAAAAAACATAGTGTAATGTGTAACTAGATAATCTGGCTTGCTAAATGTCTTTCCTAGAGAATGTCCCCTCAGGAATGGACTGTTAGGATGCCTCCACCTGGCCACAAGGCTGTGCGCTAACAGAGCCACCACATTGGAGCACCTGCGTGGAAGCCCAGGGTCCAACAGGGCTGTGCTGCACACCCACCCCAGTGCTGATTTGTTCCAGGAGCTCCTTTCTCTGTCCCAAGGCTGCCTCTCTCCTCTTCCTTCTCTTGCTGGCCTCCTTTCCTCCAAGACTCCATTTCTATTTGAAACCCCAGTTGTGGTTCATCTAAAGGAAATCCTGCTTCTGGTATAAGTCACTCAGGGCCCTGGTGAAGAATGAGAGCTATGTTTGTCCAACTTGGGGAGAAAAGCCTTGTCACTCTTTGTGCCCCAGCTCCCTGTCTTGTGGAGCAAGCAGGCCTGGCCTCTTCCTCACCAAGGACACAAGCCCAGGCCGGACACATCACCCAGATCCCTCCCCTCCTACTGTCCGGGACACTGCTGCCTGGGCCTCATTTCCCAGAGCCCACCTCCCCTGAGTGCCGGTTGGACTGACAAGCTTCCAGACCCCGCCGATCGCAGGTGTCACTTTCTGTCGGTGAAATGGACGGTGACGACTGGCCACAACAGGATGTGAGAGGCCCTTCGAGTGGGGCCCAGCAGAGCTCAAGGGGGCAGCTGCCACAACCTCAGAATTGGCACCAAACCTTTCTCCCCGTTATATCCTTTTGATCTCTAGAGCAGAGGGGCCAGCTGCTGCAGGCTGGATCCATTGCAGTTTTCCACACTGTAGTAGGGTAATGCCGTCTTCTCTCTGCAGCTTATCCAAGCAGCTCGATTCTGCTGTTTGGACGTTCTCAGACACTTACCCCTACTACTACTCGTGACCTCCACAGTAGGTGAGGTGGGTGTCTCCAAACAGAAGGACAGATACAGGGGGCAGGTATGGCTATGCTGAGACCAGGCTTAGGGGTCCTGACCATGCCTGTGACTCATGGGTCAATGCAGGCTCTGCCTTAACAATGGACAGATACTACGGTGGGGTAGCCAGAGGCTGGCTTAAGAGACCCAGGGTCAAGTCCTGACTTGGTCATTATCTCTAAGAGACCCAGGGTCAAGTCCTGACTTGGTCACTATCTCTGCTACCTTAAGCATTTGGTTACCCAAATGGGCTCAGTTTTTGCACCTGAAAGACATAGAGCTGGTAGGAGAAGTAGCCAGTGATGAACATGACACCACTTTGGAAATAGACAAGACTCCTGCAAGCTGTCTTAACAACCCAACTTTTCCCATAGAAGTCACAACTCTTCAGTCCCCCAGGCTGTTGATTTGCTGAACAAATCAAGAAGAGGCAGTTATTCTCATTCTCTGGGTCACCAGATCCTGGCCTGACCCCTGGGGTCTCCCTAGAGCAAGTTATAACTGCTTTGATGAGTATGTTTGTGAGGCTTGGGGGTGTCCAAGGAGTTGACTTCTAGCTCAGTGTGGCCCCCAACCTTTCCTGTCCCCTCCCCTGGTCACTGCCTCTGGCCCACGAGGTCTACTACAGGAATTTTCCTCTTGAGGGGAGGGCGGGGTGAGTGGACAGCTTTCCTGGCGGGAAGGGGTGGATGGGAGCGATGCCCAGGAGGGTAACTGCCGCCCCTGTGTTTGAACCCGCCCTGCCGTCAGGGTGTGGTGCACAGATGGCATCAGTTTCCATCACCATCATCATCCAAAGATCATCATCAACATCAGTGCATGTTTGCTGAGTGCTGGGTTCTCTTCTTTAGAAACAGGCCCTACACACCCCTGGGCTGCCCTCAGGAAAGGACAGGATCTAGCATCCTGTCTGGGAGTGACATTTCAGGTCAGACCAGGAGGGCCCCCCCTGGGTAATAATAGCACTTTACAAGGGTATAAACACAGTCGGCTTTCCACAGGACCTTGTCGAATATTTATCTCTATCAGGCCTCACTGGCGGGATGTTATCACCACTGTACAGAGGAGGAAACAGGCCAAGAGGTGAAGTAATTTGCCTCGGGCCATGAAGTTAATGAGTGGCTTGGGCCGGGGCTGGAGGCCAGTCGTGTGTCTCCTCCACCCCCTGCTCCCAGCCTGCCCCGAAGGAGCCTTGTTCCTCAGGTGGGCTGCCGGGAGACTGTGTTGGGTGCTTCTTCCTGGGTTAAGTCTCAGCAGAGGCTCGCATTCCAGTGCTCCCATTCAGGATTCCTGAAATCCAAGACAGCACCTTTCCCAGTTAACTACAGGGTGAACCTGCTTTCCCCTGGGGCCTGCCCTACGCCCCCCTCCCAACTCTGCCCCTCTACTCTCATTTCCTTAGAAATGGCTCCTGGTTGTGTCGATGGGAGGGGCCAGGCAGGTGTGCAAGAAGAGGCTTGACTGCCCTTGCCCCTGCCTGCCTCTCTGGAGAGCAAATCAGCCTCATGGGAGGCCCTCAGAGCTTAGGCTCCCTGAGCTCTGTGGTGCCCTCTGACCAATATCTTCAAGGGGCATCCTACTCGTGGTGGGAGGCTTGCAATGAGGCACCCTTGGGCCTCCAGAAAGGTATAAGGAAGGCTGAGGCAAGGGTAGGAAGGCCCTCTGTGAGCCCTTCAGGGCTCTGTATAGTTCACAGGTTCCAAGATAGAATCTCAGAGCTTGTAGGGCAGCTAAGCTAGGACCCATCTAGGGATTTCTGCAACAGGATTCCTGAAGATGTTTATCTAGTGTTTGCTCACACGTTTCCAGGACAGGGAGCTCACTTCCTAACAAGCCCTCCCTCAACTCAAGTCGTATGAAGTCCCTACAGTTCTTCCCATTGTGTCCTAATTCTGCTCCTGGATCAAAGCATGGCTAAGTCCAGTCCCTCTGCCAAGGGTGCTGAACTTTGAAACTTGGCATCACCACTTACTAGCAACTTGACTCGTGCCCCAGTTTCCCCATCTGTCACACAGGGATAATAACAGTTTCTCCCTGATAGAATTGCTGTGAGGATCAAACAAGAGAATGTCTACCCAGCATGCACCATGGCGACTGGCCCATAGTAGGTGCTTAGTAAGTGGCAGATGTTATTTTTATCTGAACATGGTGGTTTGTTTTTGCTTTTGTTTTGAGGCAAAGTTTCATTCTTGCTGCCCAGGCTAGAGTGCAATGGCTCGATCTCGGCTCACTGCAACCTCTGTCTCCTGGATTCAAGTGATTCTCCTGCCTTAGCCTCCCCAGTAGCTGGGATTACAGGCATGCGCCATCACGCCCAGCTAATTTTGTATTTTTAGTAGAACAGGGTTTCTTTATGTCGGTCAGGCTGGTCTCAAACTCCTGACCTCAGGTGATCTGCCTGCCTCAGCCTCCCAAAGTGCTGGGATTACAGGTGTGAGCCACCGCACCCAGCCCTGAGCATGGTTCTGTCCAGCAAGGCTAGGTGTCTACCGCTTTGTGTTCTAGTTTGACCCAGAACTGAGTGCCCAAGTCAGCAGGAGTATGATGTCTGAATTACCATTTTACTGGCCCTGTTAGCTCTTGGGACCAAAGCTGACCTTGACCTGAAATCACCAGGTCTCCATTTCAACAATTCCTCACCCCCAACCCCCACTCTGTTGGAGTCCTTGGCTTGTTAAACCAGACTCCAAACTGTCATTAATTCAGGTGACATTTCTTCTTGATGATCAGAGTCTGTTCCAGAATTTAGAGGCACTAAATTATCTCAAAGACAAGTAAAGAGTAGAGATGGATGGCTGAGGATGTCTGAGAAAAGGGTCTGGGAGGCGGGTCTCCACTATGGGTGGATCGTGAGGCTGGAGTACCAGGGGCCCTCAGCCAAGTGCTTCCGGGAGCTTGGTTCTGTGAGCCACCCTGACAAGGAGGTCTTCTTGCCATTTGTCTTTTTTTTTTTTTTTGAGACAGGATCTCTCTGTCGCCTAGGCTAGAGTGCAATGGCACGATCTCAGCTCACTGAAACCTCCACCTCCTGGGTTCAAGCAATTCTCATGCCTCAGCCTCCCAAGTAGCTGGGACTAGTGCACCAACCACGCCCGACGGGGTTTCACCGTGTTGATCAGGCTGGTCTTGAACTCCTGACCTCAGATGATCCACCCACCTCAGCCTCAAAAAGTGCTGGGATGACAGGTGTGAGCCACCGCGCCTGGACTTGCCACTTGTCCTGCTTCACCAGGTGAATCCCTTTCTGGGTCTCTCTGGGCTCCAGTTTCTCTGGGGATGGTCATTCCTTGCAGAGCTGTCTATGGAGAGGAGCTGGATGAGTGACACAGGCAAGTGAAAGCATCACCTGCACTCCAAGTGCAGGTTGTCATTAGGCTCACTTAAAAGTGATCCCTTAAAGAAGGGATCATTAGTATAATGACTGAGTTAATGGGGAGGCAGGGAACCCTTAGCCTCGCTGATGAAGGGGAGTGTCCACAGCTGTCTTCTTCTCCCTGCACTCTACCCCCTTAGCTGGAGAGACATGATTCTTTGGGGGTCCTCCATGTTGCCTCCCTCCACCTGCCCCTCCTTCAACCTGGCCTCATTGCCCTTTAGGTAACAGTGATCCAGAAAAAGTGTGTGGGGTGATGAGATGGAGAATTGGGGGCTCTGGCCCTCTGGGGAAAATAAATGTAAATTGTAATTAAATTGTTCGTCTTGACTGTGTGCTGCCTGGGCTGGAGAGAGTTGGGTGGCGCATCTGGGGGGCTGGGGAGGAGGTGGGAGCAGCAATGGCAGGTGGGGTGCAGGACATCAGGTTGAGGGGTGTGTGGTGGGGAAGAGTTACCAGCGATCCTTTGAGGCTCCTTGTCTCTCTGGTCCAACGGGCTGGTGTGGCCACTTCCCCCAGTGAGCTCCTGTCCCTGGGACTAAATAGTTTGAGGAACATATCATTTTTTATTCATGGGGGAGGGGGAGGGGGGACACAATGTACAGTCATACAATTATAGTGGCTTTGATTTCCCAAACACTGGACACTATGGACCCAGGATACAAAATGTGGGTTGTGTGGGCTGAGTCCAGACAAAGCTCTTACTCCTCGCCGGGTATGGTGGCTCATGCCTGTAATCTCAGCACTGTGGGTGGCCAAGGTGAGTGGATCACCTGAGGTCAGGAGTTCAAGACCACCCTGGCCAACATGGTGAAACCCCGTCTCTACTAAAAATGCAAAAATTAGCCAGGTGTGGTGGCACGCCCCTGTAATTCCAGCTACTTGGGAGGCTGAGGTGGGAGAATTGCTTGAATCCAGAAGTTGGAGGCTGCAGTGAGCCGAGATCACACCACTGCACTGCAGCCTGGGCAACAGAGCAAAATCCCATCTCGAAAAAAAAAAAAAAAAGGCTCTGACTCCTCAAAGCTTGCAGTCTAGTTGGGGGAATGAGGATCGCACCAGACAGGATGATGGGGCATGTGCCTCTGTCGTTTGGTAGTTGTGTGACCTCAGGCAGATCACTCAACCTCTCTGAACCTGTTTCCTCATCTATTAAAGGGAACTAATGACTTACCCCATTACGTTGCTAGGAGTTCAATAAGAAAACATACATAAAACATTCAATGGGTACTTGGCACAGAGTCCGAGCTTAGCTTTGTTACGGTTGTCACAGTAATAAGCAATGTGGGGAAGCTTCCTGAAGAGGTGAACCATGTGCACGAGGAGGACTTGGAGACCAAGAGGGCAGTGTGGGCTTAGCAATTAGCTGGGCAGGAGGGCAGTTGGGAGGGGAAGGACTGGGCTGCTGGGAGGAGAGAAGCAGAGGGGGCGTGAGGTGGGAGGGCTAGGTTGGGGGTGGTCAGGGTAGGTGGAGGTGACTATACTTTCCAGGCTATGGAATGGCGGGCTGTGCGCCTGCATGTGGGTTGCACCCACCACGCTGTGGATCATGAGGAGGCATGGCTCAGACCAGGTACGGTCATTCACTCACCACTCACTCAACACATATTTTTGTTTTTTAATTTTTTTTTTTTTTGAGAGCGTCTTGCTCTTTCACCCAGGCTGGAGTGCAGTGCTCGATTTCAGCTCACTGGAGCCTCCGCCTCCCGGGTTCAAGCGATTCTTCTGCTTCAGTTGGGATTACAGGCACCCACCACCACTCCCAGCTAATTTTTGTATTTTTAGTAGAGATGGGGTTTCTCCATGTTGGCCAGGCTGGTATCAAACTCCTGACCTCAGGTGATCTGCTTGCCTCAGCCTCCCAAAATGCTGGATGACGAGCGTGAGCCACCATGCTGGCCTAATTTTTTCTTTTTAAAAAAATCTTCATCAGACCCTATCTCCTATTCATAACCAACACATATTTATGGAAAGCCTGCTAACATGCCAGGCACTGTGCTGGGTGCTGGGGACAGAGCAGCAAGGAGGATAGATACAGTCCATGCCCACCTGAATTTACATTCTTCTGATGGTGAGGTGATTAACTGGCAAGTATTAACACCTTAAGTTTAGGGAAGAGATAACTTTAAAGAAAGTTTAAAAGGAAGCCAGATGTGGTGGCTCCTGCTTGTAATCCCAGCGACTTGGGAGGCCAAGGTGGGAGGATCACATGAAGCCAGAAATTTGAGACCAGCCTGGGCAATAGAGTGAGATCCCCATCTCTAAAATATATATATATATATATATATGTAATTGAGAAAGGGTCTCACTCTGTTGCCCAGGCTGGAGAACAGTGGCAGGATCTCAGTGCACCACAATCTCTGCTTCCCAGGTTCAAGCGATTCTCCTGCCTCAGCCCCAGAGTAGCTGGGATTACAGGTGTGCACTATGCCAGGATAATTTTTATATTTTTTGTACAGATGGGATTTCACCATGTTGACCAGGCTGGTCTTGAACTCCTGACCTCAGGTGATCCGCCTGCCTCGGCCTCCCAAAGTGCTGGGATTACAGGTATGAGCCACCATGCCCGAACTTTAAAAATATTTTTTAGGGCTGGGCATGGTGGCTCATGCCTATAATCCCAGCACTTTGGGAGGCCAAGGCAGGCAGATCACCTGATGTCAGGAATTAGAGACCAGCCTGACCAACATAGAGAAACCCTGTCTCTAATAAAAATACAAAATTAGCTAGGCGTGGTGGCACATGCCTGTAGAGTCCCAGCTACTCGGGAGGCTGAGGCAGGAGAATCACTTGAACCCTGGAGGTGGGGATCACAGTGAGCAGAGATCGTGCCACTGCACTCCAGCCTGATGACACAGTGAGACTCTATCTTAAAAAAAGAAATTGTTTTTTTAAAAAGAGGCTGGGTTTGGTGGCTCATATCTGTAATCCCAGCACTTTGGAAGGCCAAAGCAAGAGGTTCACTTGAGCTCAGGTGTTCAAGATGAGTCTGGGTGACACAGCAAAACCTCATCTCTACTAAAATTAAAAAAAATATTAGCTGGGTATAGTGTCGTGCTCCTGTGCTTCCAGCTACTCAGGAAGCTGAGGCAGGAGGATGGCTTGAGCCCAGGAGATTAAGGCTGCAGTGAGCTGTGTTCACACCGCGGCACTCCAGCCTGGACACAGGGGAAACCCTGTCTCTAAGAATAAAAAGAAAAAAAAGAAAAGAAAAATGCACAAGGGGTAATGTGATCGATTGTCGGGGATGGGCATGTCAAGCAAGACCTCTCTGGGGAGGTGACATTGAAGCAGAGATTTGAGTGCAAGACGAAGGCCGAATGAACAGCTGAGGGAAGGAAGTTCCAAGCAGAGGGACGGAGAGTGCAAAGGCATGTTAGGGGTGATGTGCTGGATGGGTTCAAGGAAAAGCAAAAGGGTCAAATGAGGCCAGTGCAGCAGTCAGAGGGAAGAAACGGAGTAAGCTGGGGATGAGGGCATGAGGAGGATTCAGAACACGAGAATGTGGAGGAGGCATGCAGATTTTACTTTAAGGGCGGCAGGAAGCTATTGGAGGGTTCTGAGCAGATGAGATCTGGCTTAGTTTTTTGTTTGTTTGTTTGTTTGTTTATTTTGAGACAGAGTCTCGCTCTTGTCACCCAGGCTGGAGTGCAGTGGTGTGATCTCTGCTCACCGCAACCTCCGCCTCCTGGGTTCAAGCAATTCTCCTGCCTAAGCCTCCCGAGTAGCTGGAATTACAGGCGCCTGCCACCACGCTTGGCTAATTTTTGTATTTTTAGTAGAGATGGGGTTTCGCCATGTTGGCCAGGCTGATCTCAAACTCCTGACCTCAGGTGATCCAGCCGCCTTGGCCTCCCAAAGTGCTGGGATTACAGGCTTGCCCAGCCCTGGCTTAGGTTTTAACAGAATGGTTCTGGCTGCTGTGTGGAGACCAGAGACCAGGGAAAGAGTGGTAGAAGTGGGAGGCGGTATGAACTGAATGTTTGTCTCCCCTAAAATCCATATTTTGTAATCCTTAGTGACCCCCAATGTGATGTCGTTGGAAGGTGGAGCCTTTGCAAGGTAACTGGGAAGTGAGGGTGGAGCCTTCCTGAATGGGATCCATGCTTCTGTAGGAAGAGACACGAGAGTGCTCTGTCTGCTCCCCACCACATGAGGATGTGAGGAGAACATGGCCACCTGCAAACCAGGAAGAGGGCGCTCACCAGACACCAGATCGGCTGGCACCTTGATCTCAGACTTCCCAGCTTCCGGAACTGTGAGAAGTAAATGTTTATTGTTTAAGCATCCCAGTACTTGGTAATTTGCTACAACAGTCCAAACTAGGATAGGCTACTGCTATAATCTAGAGAGGGATGATGGTGCCTTGGAATTGGTTGGCGGCAGTGGAAAAGGAGAGAGGTGGCCAGATTTGGGATGTATTCTGGAGGTGGACCCAACAGGGAACTGACAATCGAAATACTGGTTGATTGGTAGGGGTATATGGGAACAGGAAAAAGAGGATTAAGGAGGACTCTGAGGTTTGGGGTCTGACAACTGGAAGAAGAGAGAACTTTCACTGAAATGGGAAAGGAATTTGGGGTAAGAGGGACAGATTTGAGCTGGAGGCCTAGGGACGAGTCCCCGGACACTGTGACCCATCCCTGGAGCCAGAGACTGCAGAGCAGGGTTCTTCAGCCACCACCAACTCAGAGCTGAGGTCTCCACCATCCCACACTCCTGGGGGCCAGGCCAGGCCTTGTGGAGACCCCTCCTCACTGCTCCTGTCCCTGTGATTTGGCCCCTGCTGTCTGCTGGACCCGTGACCAAGGGTGACCTGGATGCCAAGCCCCACCACACCCCTGGGGTTTTGGGACATGCGGCAGCAGTGCTGTGGGTGGAAGGGCATATTCACGTCCAGGGCAGGTGTTGGGGAGTCAGCAGAGAGAGCACAGCAGAAGTGAGACGGACTCCCTGGCGGACAAACCCCTGGGGCCTCGGGCCTAGCACGAGGCAACAGTGCTACATTCTCCTACTGAGGGATAAAGTGGAGACCCTCAGAGATCCTCCTGGAGCTTCAGGATCAGAGACTCAGCTCCCGGAATCTGAGCAGGGCTGGGGGAGGGTCCCCAGACTTGGCAGGAAACAGGTGCAGTCAGCTGGATGCCTCCTAGGTAACCTCAGAATCTGCAAAAGGGGATCTTCAGACAGGGAATCAATGCGGGTGGTTTTGAGGCTCATCTAAGGCCTCTGGGTCCTTTCTCTTCCCCATCATTGCAGGGTACATGAAGACGCCTGAGGCCGGGGGTCCCCCCATCTGCTCCAGTCCTCGGTTTCCCATACCGTACAATGGGCACGCATCCCTCTAGATGTTGGGATGTTGGGAGAAGTTGATCGTACCAAGGGGCATCCCTCTGGAGGCTGCTCAGCCCCAGCCCCTGTCGTGGGCCCCTGGTGTCCCACACTAGGGTCCCTGAGCACAGGGAGAGCCATGGCCAGAGGCACACTGCTGCTCACAGGCACACCTCTCCAGAAGCCAAACTAGATTGACCAGGATCTGAGCTGGCTCCAAGGACCTGGGCCTGTAACCGTATCCACCTGAAGCTTGATTAGGGGCCATGGGGAAAAAGATGTGAGGGCAGGACCTAGAGCCTCCTGAGCCCATTATCAGTGTTTGGTTTGGGACTTTTGCATTAGGTTCAGTTCCTGCTCCTTATCCAGGCCTTGGCGATTAGATTCTCTGGCCTTTGATGTGCCGGAACCTGGACACCCGACTCTCCCCTTTCTGCCACCCAATCCTCAAACCCCAGCACTTCTCAACCCCACCCAGAGCAACCTTAGTCTAGGACCACATCCAGCTCAGTCCGAACCACCCCTCCTTCGTGGCCTCACTTACCTGCACTGCCTCCTGCTGTCCCCACCAATCCACACAGCGTCCTGGGAGAACACGGCATAGGAACATGGGTTCCTCCTGGCGCCTCTGGCACAGGCCTGAGAACTCCCCACCAAGAGTCCTATCCAGACCCCCCAGCCCACACTCCTCCCCTGCCTGGATGTTTCCCCGTGCTTTCTTCAGGGCTGTTCCTGCCTTCCCACTCCCTCCTCGATAAAGGCCCCTCTACCCTGATCTGCTGCTTCCTAAGCTCATGGCTGGGCTGGGATGAGGTCTCTCCCTCCAGCCTTGGTGAAGAGGTGGAAGCTGCCCGTGAGCAAGTGGCTGCTCCTTGCCCTCACTGGCTTCCATTTCTCTGAAGGGCTGCTCCGGTCAGCGTCAGGGGGTGATCAGGGGTGGGGACAAGGTGTTGAGTGTGAGTATCCTCCAGGCCTGGTCTTTTTTTTTCTGAGACAAGGTCTTGCTCTGTCATCCAGGCTGGAGTGTAGTGGCTCAATCATAGCTCCCTGCAGCCTCGACCTCCTGGCCTCAAGCAATCCTCCTGCTTCAGCCTCCAGAGAAGATTGGACTGACTACAGGTACATGCCACCATACCTGTCTAACCTGCCTGGTCTTGAAAGACACCAAAGTTTAGGAGTTCCTTCCTTCCCTGGATCCAGGGATTAGATTAGATTTCCCTTGGAGCAGATTAGATTTCCTGCTCTCATACTTCATGTTCAACCCTGTCTCCCCACCGAGTCCCTCACGGATGGCAGCAAGAGATGATTAAATAAGGCAATGAGACTCTGGCCCATCTGAGCCCCAGGCCTCTTGCTAACCTTGGCTGGAGAGCCTTAACTGGTGATTGGCTGGACTTAGGAGAAACTGGGCTATGCGTGAAATCAGCTGAACTCCTACCTGCCAGGGTCTAAAGAAATGCAGGGGCTGCTCTCAGACTTCCCGAAGAAACACCAGCCTGACCCTGCCAGCAAATATCTCACTCAACCAGTCCACCCGCCATGAGCTCCCGGCCAGCTACACCACGCATCAAGGACAGAGGCAGACACACTCCAGTCCCATAAGATGACAATACTGTATTGTTACTGCACCTTTTCTAAGGTTAGACACACACATGCTTACCGTTGTGTTACCATTGCCTCAGGTATTCAGGAGCACAACACACTGTGTAGGTCAGTGTAGGGCAACAGGACCTGCCACGCGGCCTAGTTTCTGTAAGCGCACGCCATGATGTTCATGCAACTGCGAAGTCTCCTCATGATCCCTTTCTCAGAACACATTCCCGTCATTAAATAACATGACTGCATATAGACCTGAGTGGGTCAGGCTCCGTCCACCCACCTGTCACCACCCAGCTCCTCACAGGTGTGACTCATTTCTTACTGTGTCACCAAAGCTGAAGGAAGCTGAGTTCTGAGAGGACATAGCCCTGACTCAGGGAGCCCCAGTCTGAGGGAGACACAGCCCCTTCCTCAGGGGGTCCCAGGCCGAGGGAGACACAGCCCCATTCTCAGGGAGCCCCAGTCTGAGGGGAGATGCAGCCCCATCCTCAGGAAGCCCCAGTTGGAGGGAGACACAGCCCCGTCCTCAGGGATCCTCAGTCTGAGGGGAGGCACAGCTCTGACTCAGGGAGACCCATTCTGAGGGTAGATATCTTGAAGACTCCAAACAGTGAGGAAGTCATCTGTCAAGGTCAGAGCCATTCCCTGTGGCAGCTACTGAAGGTTGGGACTAGGTGTCACTGTGGGCCTGGGGCCTGACTCACCCTCAGCAGCTGAATCTCTCTCCCCAAATGTACTACTCTGAGGAGATGAAGCTGGGGGCACCCTCAGAGCTTTATGATCCTCGGGCATGGACTCAGCCAACCTGGTGGTGCTGTCAGTCTTCTGCGAAGGCCTAGCCGTCGTGCATGCTCATCTAGAGCCCACAGGAGAGGGGTGCCTGGAGCTTGAGGGAGAAACAGTCCCTCCCTCCTGTGAGCTGCAGCAGTAAGTCCCAGAGTGGCAAAAGCATCATTCCTGTCCCCCTGAAGCTTCCAGTCTCTCCAGAAAGGCCAGGAGCACAGGCAGGGGTGAGCAGCACACATTATAGGCCATATGTTTCATGTTGTCCAATATACAGTCTTAAAAGAGGCCCCTCCGCTGGGCACAGTGGCTCACGCCTGTGATCCCAGCACTTTGGGAAGCCGAGGCAGGCAGATCATGAGGTCAAGAGATCGAGACCATCCTGGCTAACATCGTGAAACCACATCTCTATTAAAAATACAAAAATTAGCTGGGTGTGGTGGTGCGTGCCTGTAGTCCCAGCTACTCGGGAGGCTGAGGCAGGAGAATTGCTTAAACCTGGGAGGCGGAGGTTGCAGTGAGCCAAGATCACTCCGGTACACTCCAGCCTGGTGACAGAGTGAGATTCCATCTCAAAAAAACAAACAAACAAACAAACAAAAAAGAGGCCCCTGGGAGGGCTGGGGATTTAGGGAGGGCTACATGGAGGAGGCAAGGTGGGAAAAGCAACCAGAATTGGAAGTGGCCAGAGGCAAAAGGTGAGGGCACCAGGCAGGAGAAGCCACAGGAGCCAGTGTGGTTCGGCTTACCATTTAGGAGAGCACATGGTCCAGGGTGGGGTGTAGGTCACCACGGGGACAAGACAGCCCTGATGTGGGAGTGGGGGGGGAGGGGCAGTGTGGTCCCTGATCTGCATGCCTTGTCCTAACAGCTGGGCACAGGCGCTCCTTGGAGGGCTATCCCTTCTCCCTGCAGCCCTCTTGGCAGAGGCCTGGGCTTTGACATTGTGACAATAGGTGAGGGGCAGGCAGCCGGCCAGTGCCCGAGTGAGATGGGAGTCCAGCTTCCTTCCTGCTGATGGAGGCTGTGACGCCCTGGTTCTCCTGAGGGCCATCCGCAGTGGGTTCCCTCCTCCAGGGGGGCAGATCCGGGGCTTGGCCATCACCAACCAGGACTACGGCCTAAGCCAGAGGAAGCTGGATACCACCTTTGAAAGCCTTCCCTTTGATGGGATAACGGGGCTCTCCTATCCATCCGTCTCTGCAGCTAGGGCCACTGCAGTCACGGACGGCCTTGTTAAGTGGAACCTGATCTCAGAGCAGTGGTCAGTTTCTATCTCAGCAAGTGAGAGAACCCTGCCCAGGAGCTTCCTCCTCCAATCCTCCATGGTTGATCTATCTTTGAACCGAAGCTTCTGATCACAGTCCCACAGCCAGGGACTGTGTGGGTACAAGAGGAGCAGGAGGGTGGCAAAGTGGGCCAGGCCTGCTGGGTTGATTCAGAGAATGGGCTCCCGAAATTGGGGTCTGTTTACCCGGCAGCTCCCTCCTCCCAAGTCTGTGTCTTTGGTTTCATAGCCAACAGGAAGCAGTTACTGCGGGGGAAGTCACCTTTGGGAACATGAACAGCTGGCTGTGAACAGGCAAGGCCCACTGGAGCCCTGCAAGTGCCAGGGTTATTGGCAGGTCACTTTGTCTTAACCCATTATGGCCATGCAATCACAGGTGGGATGCCTCTGTTATATATGTCTGCTACAACCTATTACGATAAAAACATGGCTATTCAAAGGAGGTCCCTCATGCCTATTTCACCTGAACTCTCCTCTGCATCTTTGCCATTGTGGGCTATGTTATGATGGGTGAATGCATGCATAGTCTCCCCAGCAGCCCAGGACCCCCTGAGAGCAAGGACTGCCTTCCCTCATTGCCTTTGGGGTTCTCTGAGGACTATTGTTCTGCCTCCTTTCTTTTCTCCTTTCTCCTCCTCCTTCTTATTTTATTTATTTGTTTACTTATTTATTTATCCTCAGAGACCTTTGTTCTGATCTTATTTATTTATTTGTTTTTAAGAGATGAGGTCTTGCTATGTTGGCCAGACTGGAGTGCAGTGGCTATTCACAGGTGCGATCCCACTGCTGATCAGCACAAGAGTTTTGACCTGCTCTGTTTCCTACCTGGGCCAGTTCACCCCTCCTTAGGCAACCTGGTGGTCCCCCGCTCCTGGGAGGTCACCATACTGCTGCCGAACTTAGTGCGGACATCAGATCGGCATAGCGCACTACAGCCCAGAGCTCCTGGGCTCAAGTGATCCTCCCACCTCAGCCTCCCGAGTAGCTGGTACTACAGGCACGTGCCACCTCGCCCAGCCTGATCTTCTTTTTAAAATGTGATTTTGGCCGAGCATGGTGGCTCATGCCTGTAATCCCAGCACTTTGGGAGGCTGAGGCGGGCAGATCACTTGGGGTCAGGAGTTCAAGACCAGCCTGGCCAACACGGCAAAACCCTGTCTCTACCAAAAATACAAAAATTATCTGGTGTGGTGGCATGCGCCTGTGGTCCCAGTTACTCGGGAGGCTGAGGCACGAGAATTCTTTGAAGCCAGGAGGCAGAAGTTGCAGTGAGCCCAGATCGTGCCATTGCACTCCAGCCTGGGCGACAGAGTGAGACACTTTTTTTTTTTTTGAGATGAAGTCTTGTTCTGTTGCCAGGCTGGAGTGCAGTGGCGCAATCTTGGCTCACACCTATCAAGAGTACAGCTCACTGACTTCTCACAAACTGAACATACCCACACAATCTGTACATAGATCACAAAACAGGATGTTATCAGCACTCCCCAAAGATCCTTTTTCCGGCCAGGCACAGTGGCTCACGCCTGATAATCTCAGCACTTTGGGAGGCTGAGGTGGGCAAATCACGAAGTCAGGAGTTCAAGACCAGCCTGGTCAATGTGGTGAAACCCTGTCTCTACTAAAAATACACAAAATTAGCTGGGCATGGTGGCTGGTGCCTGTAATCTCAGCTTCTTGGGAGGCTGAGATAGGAGAATTGCTTGAACCCAGGAGGCAGAGGTTGCAGTGGGCCAAGATTGTGCCATTGCACTCCAGCCTGGGCGACATTGTGAGACTCTGTCTCAAAAAAAAAAAAAATAGTCCTTTTTCCTTTTCATGCCCTTCCTCTAGCCCCTGCCCAATTTAAAGAAAAAGATTCATACTCAGCTGATAGTGAGGGCCAGCTCTGTGCTGGCACATTCATAACCAGGTTCTTATTGAATCATTATAGCAAGCCTGTAGGGTAGGTATTATTCCACTCTACAGTCAAGGAAACTCAGGCTCAGAAAAGGTAAGTGAATTGTCAGGGTCAAAACATTCATCGGTGGTGGAGATTGGTCTTCTAAGGTCAAGTTAATTGCATGTCACACATCACATCCTTTAATATGTGCAAAGAGGAGTGAGTAAGAATCCAAATAGAGTTCACAAGTCATCAGAAATAAATCTATGTGGATATATCCGATATTATTTTCCGAGAAACATCCCTTACTTCTTCTGGGAGCTCCTCCTGTCCACGCTCTTCAAAATGCTTCCTGAGAGAACCACCGCATTCTTACTTGATCCTACCTGCTGGCCACAGTTGATTGATTCAGGAGAGGACACCTGACCCAAGATGGGCCAATCAGAGAACTTTCCTGGGAATTTTGGGTTTATTCTTTCTCTGGAAATGTAAGACTCAGCTGCTGTTTGTCAGTTACATGGAAAAAGCCAACCTACATAGGGAAAGAGAGAAAGGAAAGAGGGCAAAGCAAAGAGAAGCAGGGATGAAAAATGGAGAAAGGTTCCTAAGTAGTGTTTGCATCTCAGATTCTAGCTGATCCTAAGGCTCCACCCTATCTCTCCCCTTCCTGCAGGTGGGCTGCTCTATGAAATCCGCCCAGTACATCCTCCTTTCCACCAAGCCAGACAAGCAAGCAGTCCCCTGCAAGCAAAGGTGTGTTAATCAAAGACCAGAGAAAAAATAATCTGTCTGTTCATCCATTTAGAAATACAGAGATCTATTTCCAGATGTTTGAGACACAGACAGATAAAATGGACTCCTCTGTAGAATGGGGATAAGGTAACCTATTGTGTGATTGTTGTGAGAATTGCAAGATTAAACCCATATAAAGCAGCCTGCCTGACACAGTGATGGACTATTTTGGCAGGGGAGTAAGAGCCCATTTTAAAACCCTGGGTTCCGTTCTTCCTTACAGTAGAATCCTTATTAATAAATGTAGAAGGATTTATGGAAATAGAAAAATCACCAACACCACTGTAATGACTATTGCAGGCACGAACCTTTAACGGATGTTAAAAATTAGTGGGCAGAATGATGAGAAACAGGATACTTGCTTAGCTTCAAAGTATCTCTCCAGAAGATACTTAATCATTACCAGTGGAAAAATGGTAACCTTACTGCAGAGAAATCTGGTAGACCTCACCTTACCACGTGATCCAGGTTAAGTTAGCAGCAATAAGATATGTCAATATCATGTACGCCCTGGTACGGTGCACTGCAAAAGGCACATCTTTATGGCATGCTTCCCAAAATGTATGCCTTTGATCTCATGTGAGAACACATGAGAGTAACCTAAATTGAGAGGAATTCTACAAAATAACAGATTAATACTCTTTAAATTAGCAAGATCAGGCCAGGCCCAGTGACTCATACCTGTAATCCCAGCACTTTGGGAGCACGAGGTGGTAGGATCACTTGAGGCCAGGAGTTTGAGACCAGCCTGGGCAACATAGCGAGACTCCATCTCTACATAAATTTTTGATTTAATTTAATTTTAGAGATAGGGTCTTGCCTCCTATCTAGATCTATCTAGAGATAGATCATTTGCCTCCCAAAGTACGAAGTACTGCAATTATAGGCATAACACAGCATGCCTAGCCAAAATTTTCTCTTTTTTTTCCTGAGATGGAGTTTCACTCTTGTTGCCCAGGCTGGAGTACAATGGCACCATCTTGGTTCGCTGCAACCTCCACCTCCCAGGTTCAAGCGATGCTCCTGCTTCAGCCTCCCGAGTAGCTGGGATTACAGCGCCTACCACCATGCCCAACTAATTTTTTGTATTTTTAGTAGAGACAGGGTTTCACCGTGTTAGCCAGGTTGGTCTTGAATTCCTGACCTCAGGTGATCCACATGCCTCAGCCTCCCAAAGTGCTGGGATTACAGGTAAGAGCCACTGAACCCAGCAAAAAGAAAACAAATTTTTTTTTAATGGTCTAGGCATGGTGGTGTGCACCAGCTTCTTGGGAGGCTAAGGCAGGAGGATCACTTGGACCCAGGATCAAGGCTGCAGTGAGCCATGATTGTGCCACTGTACCCCAACCTGGAATACAGAGTGAGATCTTGACTCAAAAATAAATACATAAATAAAAGAAAGAAAGAAAAAAAGAAAACTAAATGCCATGTGGCACCTTAGACAAGATCCTGGACCAGAAAGAGGGCAGGAGTGGGGAAACTGGGGAAATTTAAATAAAGTATGTAGAATACTTAATAGTATTATACTGATCTGGGTGTGGTGGCTCACACCTGTAATCCCAGCACTTTGGGAGGCTGAGGCAGGTGGATTGCCTGAGGTCAGGAGTTCGAGACCAGCCTTACCAACATGGAGAAACCCCTGTCTCTAATTAAAGTACAAAATTAGCCGGGCTTGATGGCACAGGCCTGTAATCCCAGCTACTCTGGAGGCTGAGGCAGGAGAATTGCTTGAACCTGGTCAGCAGAGGTTGCAGTGAGCCAAGATCACGCCATTGCATGCACTCCAGCCTGGGCAACAAGAGCGAAATTCAGTCGCAATTAAAAAAAAAAAAGTATTGTGTTGGGGTTAATTTCCTAGGTTTGGTAATTCTACTATGGTTATTTATGTAAGATGTGGACATTAGGCCGGGCGTGGTGGCTCACGCCCGTAATCCAAGCACTTTGGAGGCCAAGGAGGGTGATCACCTGAGATCGGGAGTTCAAGACCAGCCTGACCAACATGGTAAAACCCCGTCTTTAAAAATAAAAATAATAATAATAATAAATATAAATAAATAAATAAATAAATAAAAAGATGTGGACATTAGGGGATGTTGGATGAAAAATATGTGGGAACTCTCTGAACTATGTTTACAACTTTTCTTTAAGTCTAGAATTTTGTCAAAATAAAAATCAAAAAGCATAAATTTTGAACTTGGGAAAAGCAAACCTCAGGTTCAATATGTCCCCAGTAGGTCTGGTTGAACTAACGGTGTAAGTATAAAAGATATATATAACATTTAAGGAAAAAACTATAAAACTAAGGCAATAGCTGAAATCGTACCTAAAAATTCATGTAGACAGCTGCCAAAGACTTAAGGTTTATAGATCACTTGTCTCCTGAGCTAAGACAACAAGCTCCGGGGTTAGAGTATACAGGGAAAACTCAGATCCCAGGCCCAATCTCACACCCTCTGCAAGAGACCCCACTACTAGTATTCCTTAAAAGGTGCTCCTTTAACCTGTGCTTGAGTGACTCTAAGAATGGAGGGCTCACTCCTTTGGATGATTTTTAGTTTGTGAGCCCAAGTGCTATTGATAGCAGTAAAAAACTGGAAATAACCCAAATGAATAGGACCAGGTAATCTTAGCTACCAAGATGATAGAGGCCACTGAAAGTGACAAAAATGTGGCCTATCTTAATGCATGGAAACATGTATACACAGTAATCCAGAGTGACAGGAGCAGAACAGAAGTTGGCTTTACACCATGATCACAGCTATGTTAAAATCTCAGCATGCACAGTAAGAGCTGGAAGATAACTTAGAAGGGCACAAATAGTTGTAATTTCGAGTTGCCTTGATTTTTAAAAAGTGATCTATGTGTAGAATTTTAAATACAATTTAGTATGCAGAATTTTGTTTTATTTATTTGTGTATTTACTGAGACGGAGTCTTGCTCTGTCGCCCAGGCTGGAGAGCAGCGGCACTATCTCAGCTCACCACAACCGCTTCCTTCTGGGTTCAAGCGATTCTCCTGCCTCAGTTTCCTGAGTAGGTGGGATTACAGGTGCCTGCCACCATGCCCGGTTAATTTTTGTATTTTTAGTAGAGATGGGGTTTTTACCATGTTGGCCAGGCTGGTCTCCCAAAGTGCTGGGATTACAGGTGTGAGCCACCATGCCCAGCCTAGTATGCAAAAAAAATTTTTTAATTCCTCCATTAAGGGACTTGGGGATTGTCATGTCATGATTGATTGAGAATGTCTGCAGGGAGGACTAGATAAGGAGGGATTCTAAGGCCATGTCTGAGCCCTGTGGGAAAGAGTGACATGATTGATTAGTGATATCCGCCAATGGTGAAGAATGAGTATGACAGTGTGCATACTATGCAGTTGCCCCCTCTTCTAGAGACATTCCCATTCCTATTGCCATTTTGTCATTTTTGTAGACCTTCTGAAAGATGAGTTTGTGATACTGAAGGGACGATGTGCAGGAAGAAATCTCTTTCAGTTAAAAGCTATAGGATTTTGGACAAGTCACTGGGATATAAGATGGCATGAAATAAGTACCTTCAGAGAACAAAAGCAACATTCTCCACAATCAACAGTCAGTTTGAGAGTAGGTGGGCTCAACAGAGAAGATTTTATGGCGTTCGTGCTGGGTCTTGATGGATGAGGAGATTTTGCAGGTGTCTATGCTTGGGAAGAGTATTTCAGATGGAGGGCATAGCATGGATAAAGGCATGGAGGTGAGAAAATAATAGGCCTGGTGGGAGGAAAGCAAAGTGCATATGTAGGTTAGCTGTAGAAGATGATTTTGGAAACGAGGGAAACTGAGAATGTCCTGAATGCCAAGATAACAAGTTTGAGTTTTATTTAGTTAGCGGTGGGCTTCTGATGAGTTTTGATGCAAGCGATGCTTAAAAGAAATAAGACTAGAAGCCCATAAGAAAAGCCTCCTTCCTGCGGCACCACGACCATGAAGGGATCTGAGGCCCTGGAATTTGACAAAATCCCCTGGGGGCGTAGGCTAGCAATCAGAGCCCTGGGATAATGGGGCGCCGGAGCTAGAACTAAGCCCCAGTCAGACAATCTCCTGAGCTCTGAGTCAGGCACAGGGATGCAGAAGCCCTGGGCTCTGCTCTCTGGGAGCTTCTTGTCTACGGAGAAAAAAAAACATGGCCCTAGGAAAAACCTGGAGACCAATCCCAGACAGTGTGAGATCCAGTACCAAGGGGAGGGCACAAGTTGGTGTGCAGCATTTAGGGGTAGAACTTGGGTGAAAGCCAGCAGGTCATGTATCCTGGGGCTTCTGTACTCAGCTGGAGGGGTCCCTGGATGACTTCTAAGGTGTCCTCAGGCACTGCAGACCTCTGGTTCTTGGAGGAGGGCCTTGAGGAGAGCAGAATTTGACATATAGCAGGGAGAAAAGTGAGTTTTTCAGATATGGGGGGCAGCAGGCACGGCAGACCACAGGCAGGAGAGGACTTGGGTTGCTTGAGATTCTGAGGAAACTGACTGAGCTATCAGAAGATCAACTGGGCAGGCAGGGACTGTAGGCCCCCAGGGCCTGGCAGCCAAGCAGGGATGCCCTAGCTTGGTGCAGTTGGTCAGGGAGGCTCAGAAGGGATTTGGTGTAACTTGGGTGTTTGAGGAAGGTTAGCCTGGCAGCAGCCAGATTCCCGGAGTCCTACCAGATAAGAAAAGGGACCCTAAAGCCCATGTTGGGGAATCTGGGTGCCTCACACAACTTAGGGGATCCCATGAACTCTGCTATATTATAGGATTTGGCTAGATTCCAATGATCCTATAACTTTCTTTTTTTTTTTTCTTTTCTTTTTTTTTTTTTGAGACAAAGTCTCAATCTGTCACTGAGGATGGAGTGCAGTGGCACAATCTCGGTTCACTGCAACCTCCACCTCCTAGGTTCAGGTGACTCTTTTGACTCAGCCTCCTGAGTAGCTGGGATTATAGGTGCACACCACCACACCCAGCTAATTCTTGTATTTTTTAGTAGAGACAGGGTTTCACCATGATGGCCAGGCTGGTCTTGAACTCCTGACCTTGTGATCCGCCCGCCTCTGCCTCCCAAAGTGCTGCGATTATAGGCGTGAGCCACCGCGCCTGGCCGATCCTTGTAACTTTCATTTATCTGCTCTTCCAAACATGCATATTCCCCCCAACTCCAGGGAAGGCACTCCCTATCTTGCCTTTCACCTCAGAGTCCAGTGTGCCTCTGGGGACCGCAGGGAGGGATGGGAGCTGAGTTGGCTTGCGACACCATCAGGTAGGTCTGACTTCTAGTCCTCCCTCCCCTCCCCCATCATGACGCTTGGGGAAGCTCCAGGGATCTGGCTGGGCAGTGGGTGGCAGTGGCCAGAGTGGAAAATCCCCCACTGGCTGGATGATATCAGTGTTTAGCAGATCTGGTCCTGGCCTTCTGCCTGGGGCCTGAGGACCTGACAAATCTGCCTGGAGCCCTGAGTGTGGGGTACAAGGTGACAGAGAGGCTACTGGCATGGGGTTTTTTTTTCCATTCACTCCAAAATAGAGAGCTGTCCTGGGCCAGGTGAGCAGGCACTGGGCCAGCTCCACGTCACCTCAGGCAATGGGAAGATGGTAGCTAGGAAGTGGGGTGGGGAGTTGGGGAGGTGGGAGGAGGGGTGGGGGCTGGGGATGAGGGATAGAGGAACTGACAAATCAGACTTGGGGGCTGCACAAGGGCTTGGGAGTGGGTCATGGGAGACATAGGCACTTTAGGAGAACTGAAGCCAGAGGCAGGGACACAGTGGGGCAGAAGAGTCAATGAGGAACAGCAGCAGGGCAGGAGCCTGTCCCTCTTCATATGCCCCTGCTCCAGGCCTGTGATCCAGGCTGGTACAAGAGGCACAACCAGAAGCTGGTGTGGCTTACTCTACGAGTGTGTCCTGAGCATTTGCTAAATTATGACAAGCATTTCTCCAAATGTCCTGCTTGACCTTGAAAGCCTCTGAAGCTGCTCAAATAGCTGTGACTTCAGCCATTGTCATCCCAGCCCCACCACCAGCACCAGCACTCCAGACACTGCCATCAGCACCACCCTCACCACCACCATCATCAGAACCAGCATCCTAGCTACTGACCTCCTGACCCCCCTGACACCCCTATCTCCTCCCCTGAGGGTCTGAGGGTGCTGACTTGAGTCAAAGCTCCAAGTACATAACCTATAGACCAGCAGTTCTCAACGAGTTTGCCCATCCAGAAGACATTTATCAGTGCTTGAAGGCATTTTTGGTTGGCACAATGGGTTGACTGCTCCTGGCATGGAGTGGGTAGAGGCCAGGGATGCTGCTAAACATTCTACAGTACGCAGGACAGGGCCCACAACAATGAACTATTTGTTCCAAAATGTCAACAGCACTGAGGTTGAGAAACCCTGCCTATAGATCCTATCTATGCCGGCACTCTGCCTCTACCTTTTTCTGGCCCTCTCCCCAAATGCGCACATTATGCCTCTGGTTTGGGGACAAGATGTAATCTTCGCCACTCCATCTTACAGCAACTTTCTCTCTTATCGCTTGCACCCCTGGCCTCTGATGCTTGAATTAAAAAGTCAATAAGATGAAAGTCTGTTGCGGCCGCTCTCAAGAAGGAAAAATACACAGAAACAGTTGATACACGAAGCACAGGGTACACCCAGGGCAGGGATGCAGCGACTAGGCTAGATCCTGGGGGTATAAAAGAGGAAGGAGTGCCCAGGTCTTCACTCCACTGTGACTTCAGAACTCGGAGTGGCTCTTCCTCTACAGCCAGTTGGGGACCAGCATCATGAAGTGGATGGTGGTGGCCTTCGTCTGCCTCCAGCTCTTGGAGGCAGCTGTGGTCAAGTGAGTCTGGGACCCGGCTGCTGGTACAGGGAACCTGGGTGAGAGCCTAAGCCCTGCAAAGGGCAGCTGCACCAGGGGACACCCTACCTGTCTTTATTCTGGGATTTCTGCTAGAGGAAGGGAAGCCTTCCTTTGCTAATGTTGGACAGGACACATGGGTGGAAGGAGACACAGCCCCTGCCTTCAGAAAACTTCCCATCAAAGGGAAAAGCCTAATCCCTTCCCCTATCTGATGAGGAAAAGATAGACCCAAAACAGAGATGGTAGGGGTGACTATTGCCCAAGCAGCCCCTGTATGGCAGGTGTGGATTCTTCCTGCAGAAGGGAACAATCCTTTCTGGATAAGAGATATCTTATCCAGAATCCTTTCTAAAAATTGCCTTAAGGCTGAAAATTTACTGGCAGATGCCAAAATCATCCAAGCAGAAACACCAGTAAATATAAATGTCTATACCCTGAGGGCTCAGGAGAAAACTCTGGAGTCGATGGCATGGCTCACGGGCCGTCAGGAAGGCTCTCAGCCTGCCATCTTGCCTGTTATTTCTCTATCCAAGAGGACTTCCTGAGAGGTGAAGGGGTTTAGCATATAATTTCTGGAGAACGCAGAGTGCCCAGGGGATGGGGATTAAGCAGGAATTCTGGAGCCTAGAGCAAGGCCAGAGTGGACCCCTAGAGATTCCCAGGCAATAGCAGCAAGCAAGTCTGGGAAGAAGAGAGCCAAGGGGGGTGACGGAGCCCATAGGAAGGGGCAGAAACCATGATTTTAAGTTTCAACCCCAAAACTGATCTGTGCTCCAGACCACCCAGGTCAACTTCCCCATGGTCCTGGCGTCCTGAGAACAACAGTGATGGGGCCTAGGCCATGCAGTTCGCAACAGGGACAGAACTAGGACCCTATGTGCTGAGTCCCACCTTGTGCTATTCCCCTTGCTCCATGCTCTGTCACATCCAGCTGGGGCCAGGTGCCTAAGGGCCGCCATAGGAAGGAACTCTGGGGTGAACTTTGCCACCTCTGAAATCTCTTAAAAATATACATACCCTGGCCCGGGCATGGCGGCTCATGCCTGTAATACCAGCACTTTGGGAGGCCGAGGCAGGCAGATAACAAGGTCAGGGGTTCGAAATCAGCTTGGCCAACATAGTGAAACTCCATCTCTACTAAAAATACAAAAAATTAGCCAGGCGTGGTGGTGGGTGCCTATAATTCCAGCTACTCAGGAGGCTGAGGCAGGAGAATTGCTTGAACCCAGGAGGAGGAGGGTGTAGTGAGCAGAGATCGTGCCATTGCACTCCAGCCTGGGTGACAAGAGCGAAACTCCATCTGAAAAAAAAAAAAAAAAATTTACATATTCTGAAAAGGGTAATGCCTAAAGTCCCTATTCCTTTCCTGAGGAGGAATCTATGGAATATTTGACAGCAAAGGTTTAGGGAGCTAGGAGGACCCTTTAGATGGGATGAGGAGGGCATGCATGGGTGAAATGAATGGTTTTCTGAATCTTAGAGCAAGTGCTGAAAAGAGCTTTGGAAGAAAGAGATGAAGAGGCAAAAGGAGGAAGAAACACAGAGAGAGAGAGACAGAGACAGAGACAGACAGAGACAGAGAGAAAAAGGCTGAGACACAGGGAGAAAGAGAGAGAAAAACACACACACAGACAAGGGGGAACAGAGTGGCAGGGAGGTTGAAGCATGCAGTTAGAGATGGAGAGAGAGAAAGAGAGGACTGGGAAAAGGAAGGAGGGAGGACCTTGCCTCATACACAGCCCATCTGTAGAGTGCCCCTGAAGAAATTTAAGTCTATCCGTGAGACCATGAAGGAGAAGGGCTTGCTGCGGGAGTTCTTGAAGACCCACAAGCATGATCCTGCTTGGAAGTACCGCTTTAGTGACCTCAGCGTGTCCTATGAGCCCATGGACTACCTGGATGTGAGTCCTGACCCTTTCTGGGGGTAGTCTTCTCTCTGGTGTGGGCTGGAGGGAGGGGCAGGTCCCTTCACTGCTCTGCCCATGGAAAAGCCTGGGGCCCCCTGGATCCCTCTGGAACTAACAGCTTGCTCCATGGTCCCCAGGCTGCCTACTTTGGTGAGATCAGCATCGGGACTCCACCCCAGAACTTCCTGGTCCTTTTTGACACTGGCTCTTCCAACTTGTGGGTGCCCTCTGTCTACTGCCAGAGCGAGGCCTGCAGTGAGTGCTGGGCTGGGCAGAGAGGGGCGGTGGGCAGGGCAAGGCACTGACAGAGGGTTCTGGGGAGGGCCAAGCTTCCACAGGGAGCTCAGGACTGAGGGGAGCTCATCCTGGGGAGGACCAGGGACACGTGCAGGGCCAGACAGCATACCCAAGCCACAGGAAAGATGCTGGTCCTGCAGCTGGAGGGCCCCTTTGCCTTCCCTGCTGACCAATATGTATCCTTTTGCTTATGCCAGCCCCTAATCCCCAACTCCCTTTTATTGCACTCTCCCCATTTTGTTCACTCTGGGGAGCACCGTTCCATTCCATGTGACTAATTTCCAGTCCATTTCATCCCACTCCGTTCTACTCCATTCTATTCCGCTCCACCCTACTATTTGCTAAGTTCTCACTGAGGGTCTCCAAGAGACACAACAGAATATAGGATGTGGGCTCCATACTATAGTGGCTTTGGGAGACAGGCAGTGTTTGCTTTTTAAGATTGCCCTGGTCCGTGCTGAAGCCTTGGGGTTTGGGTCCTGATGCCTCTGGCCCAAGGGGGTCCCTTGATGGCCCCACCCTATGCTATGACCAGCTTCTTGATGAGTGAAGGGCTGGGGGAATGCTGGGATGTGGTGCAGGCCCATTCACTCCTTCATCTGATGAGTAATTACTTGGCACTCCTGTGAGCCAGGTGCTCTGCTAAGGGCCAGGGACTCAGAGTTGGGTTCTCTGCAACCCTGTCCACAGGGAGGCCACAGTCCTGGGGCATCCCAAGATTCTTTAAGTCAGAAGGGGTTTTGGAGCCAAGGCTGGCCAGCTCCCATGGGCCTTCCTGTGCCAGGAGCCTTGGCTGGCCACCCCTTGACTCGGCGATCAGGGGTGCTGAGGTCCCAGGATGTGAGCACAGCTTGACGAGAGGCTGAAGTGAGAGCACCGGCTGGCCTGACTCCCCATGCCCTGACTCCCCCTGCAGCCAGTCACTCCCGCTTCAACCCCAGTGCGTCCTCCACCTACTCCAGCAACGGGAAGACCTTCTCTCTGCAGTATGGCAGCGGCAGCCTCACCGGCTTCTTTGGCTATGACACCCTGACTGTGAGTGAGCATGGGGAGTGGAGGCTGCGGCTGTGAGCTATAAGCAGGAGGGGACAGTTAGATGGAGCCTCCTGAAACATGGTGGAATGCTGATGTCCTCATGTGCAGGACAAGAAGGCAGGACATGACAAGCCCATTCAGTCACTCCCCCAACACTCACTGGTGGCCACCATGTGCCAGGCACGGGGGAACCATGGTGAACAAGACGGACATGGTCCTTTTCCTTAAGGAGTGTAGGGCCAGCCGGGCCCAGTGGCTCATGCCTGTAATCCCAGCGCTTTGGGAGGCCAAGGCGGTTGGATCACGAGGTCAGGAGTTCAAGACCAGCCTGGCCAAGATGGTGAAACCCTGTCTCTACTAAAAATTACAAAAAAATTAGCCAGGTGTGGTGGCACGTACCTGTAATTCCAGCTCCTCAGGAGGCTGTGGCAGTAGAATTGCTTGAACCCAGGAGATGGAGGTTGCAGTGAGCCAAGATCACGCCACTGCACTCCAGCCTGGGTGACAGAATGGGACTCTGTCTCAAAAAAAAAAAAAAAAAAAAAGGAGTGTAGGGCCTGGGGAGTTCAGAGAAGGAGGTGGGTGGGGAGGTGAGCTGTGACAGTCAAGGAAGGCTGCCCGGAAGAGGTGGCTCCCACAACAGCTGTCAAAAAGAGGCAGAGGTGAGGAAGGGATGAGCAGAGGCTTGAGGAGTCTCTAGGGGAACCTGGGGGAGGTGAGTGGAATCAGACTTGTCACCTCCCCTCGTTTGTGTCCCCGTTAGGTCCAGAGCATCAAGGTCCCCAACCAGGAGTTCGGCCTGAGTAAGAATGAGCCTGGTACCAATTTCATCTACGCACAGTTTGATGGCATCATGGGCCTGGCCTACCCTGCTCTGTCTGTGGGCGGGGCCACCACAGCCATGCAGGGCATGCTGCAGGAGGGCGCCCTCACCAGCCCTGTCTTCAGCTTCTACCTCAGCAAGTGAGCAACCGGCCTGCTGGTCCCCACCTCCCGGGGTGCTCCCCCCGTCGCCCTGGACAACTGAGGCTCAGTGCTCAATGCTTTGGGGTTTGGAGGCATCCCAGCGGGCACCTGGCTCCAGTCAGTCCTGTTCCAGGGCCTTCGCCCTGGGCTTCTGAATCCTCTCCCACTCACTCCACCAGACCTCGCCCCTGCACCTGTCCCTAGTCTACTCCAACTTTTCTTTGCATTCCATGGCTGGGTGGAATCTCTTCCACAGCGGCTGAACTTTGACCTGAGTTTTGTCACTCTGATCCTCAGCAGCCCTTGGACAGGCCTCCTGCTGGAGAAGTGGGTGGGGCAGTTTGCTCACTTCCTTCTGACCAAATGTTTTCTACCTGTATACCTCTTTTGCATAGGAATTCATTGCTTCATCTCCTTTTATCTATTGTTCTGGCCTGGTACTGGAGTCTTCTGGTCCAGGTCCACCGTGGACCCTCAGCAAGTTCTTACCCTTACCAGTCAGCACAAGCATGTGCAGACATTTAGTGAGCCGGGCAGTGGGTGGGGGTGAGCGGCCTGGCACCCACTTTTCTTTTTTCTCTTTTTTTCTTTCTTTCCTTCTTTCTTTCTTTCTTCTTTTTCTTTTCTTTTCTTTTCTTTTCTTTTCTTTTCTTTTCTTTCTTTCTTTCTTTCTTTCTTTCTTTCTTTCTTTCATTCTTTCTTTCTTTCTTTCCTTCTTTCTTTCTTTCTTTCCTTCCTTCCTTCCTTCCTTCCTTCCTTCCTTCTTCCTTCCTTCCTTCCTTCCTTCATTCCTTTTTCTCTTTCTCCTTTCCTTCCTTCCTCTTTTCTTCTTCTTTTTTTTTTTTGAGATGTAGTCTTGCTCTGTCACCCAGGCTGGAGTGCAGTGGCGAAATCTCGGCTCACTGCAATCTCTGCTTTTTGAGTTCAGGCGATTCTCCTGCCTCAGCCTCTGGAGTAGCTGGGACTACAGGCATGCACCACCACATCCAGCTAATTTTTCGTATTTTTACTAGAGACAGGGGTTTCACCACATTAGCCAGGATGGTCTAGATCTCCTCACGATCCGCCCGCCTCAGCCTCCCAAAGTGTTGGGATTACGGGTGTGAGCCAGCGCGCTCGGCCCACTTTTCTTTTTTCTTCTTCAGAATTAGCCAGCCACTTTCTAGAGACAGTTAACTTAATTGGACCAATCTAGGGAATCTGACTTTCAAGGACCTCACCCTGTTACTAATGTCACTAACTCCCTCTCCGAATCTGTTTATGATTCCTCTGTGTGTAAACAGAGCAGCTCCACCCAGCTACACACTCCAGCTACGAGGGAAGCCTCTGGAACAATCACGGAATGTCTTACCCCCCTTCACCAAGGCCCTACCTGTCTCCAACCTCAGCAGAAAAGTAACAAACCGGGCCTGGATGGGGCTCCCGGTGACAGGTCTACCAGAGGCAGGAAGCGGAGGGGAGAGGAGAGCAAAGTGTGGGGTTGGGGGGTCCCAACCATTAGGGCTCCCCCAGAGGTTGGCATCATTTGGGAGCCTGAGGCACTGGGAATTCCAAGGCCCAGACAGAAAGCCCCAGTCTAAGGGACACAGCCCTGTCCCCAGGGAATCCCAGTCTGAGGGGAGACTTAGCCCCATCCTCAGGGAGCCTGGGTCTGGAGCAGGGAAGGAGCTCTGTTTCTCTGTGGAGGTGACTTCGCAGCAGGGAGGTTCTTTTCAGTGGCACTCCCTGACTTAGCCTTCCCTTTCTCTCCTGCAGCCAGCAGGGCTCCAGCGGGGGAGCGGTTGTCTTTGGAGGTGTGGACAGCAGCCTGTACACCGGGCAGATCTACTGGGCGCCTGTCACCCAGGAGCTCTACTGGCAGATTGGCATTGAGGAGTGAGTCTGTGGTGGGCCCCGGGGATGTGGCACTTCCTTGGAGTGGGCTTCCAGGAACCCCATGCCACACACACACACACATCTGGCAGTGCTCTGGATGGGGCAGAGGACCCCTGAGGCTTACGCCTACAAAGCCACAACTGCCCTCTTCAGGAGTGACAAAGCCCAGCTCAGCATAGGGAGGGTCAGGGCTTGGGTTCCTGAGCATTAGGGACCCTGCAGTCCAACCCCACCGGCTCACAGATTAGAACTGAGGGCGTGTTAGTGACTAATTTGCTCAGAGTCCTTACAATGAATCAGTGGCCCTGGTTTTCACTGTTTTTAGAACCTTCATTGACACTTTTAAGGGATAGGTCCCATGGCGTGATGCAGGGGAATAGCTGGATTGATCTTTGCAGGGTCCTCACTTTCCTCAAGAAAGAAGCTGTAGCTGTTTGTCCCGAGGTGGTGGGGAAAGCCCGCCTCCTTCCCCCAGCATCCTGAACCGGGGGAGTCCTGAGGCTGCCCCTCTTCTCCCCATTCAGGTTCCTCATTGGCGGCCAGGCCTCTGGCTGGTGCTCTGAGGGCTGCCAGGCCATCGTGGACACAGGAACCTCTCTGCTCACTGTGCCCCAGCAGTACATGAGTGCTTTTCTGGAGGCCACAGGGGCCCAGGAGGATGAGTATGGACAGGTGTGACTGGTAGGCGTGTCCCCTTCCCCAGGAGGTCAGTCCAGAGGCATTCATGATTTCTCCTGGCAACACAAGAACAGCCAGCTGGGTGCCTCGGCTACGCCTGTAATCCCAACACTTTGGGAGGCCAAGGCAGGCAGATCACTTGAGCCCAGGAGTTCGAGACCAGCCTGGGTAACATGGCGAAACTCTGTCTCTACAAGAGATAGAAAAATTAGCTGGGTGCGGTGGCATGTGCCTGTAGTTCCAGCTACTTGGGAGGCTGAGGTGGGAGGACTGTTTGAGCCCAGGAGGTGGAGGCTGCAGTGAGCCATGATCTCGCCTTTGCACTCCAGCCTGGGTGACAAAGCAAGACCCTGTCTTAAAAAACAAAACAAAACAAAACAAAACAAAAAAAGCCTAACTCTTGACCTCCATTTCTCTAGCTGCCCAAGGCACTGGAGGTGGGAGGACCTGGGACAACTGGGGCTGGGGGCAGGCTGGGGGCCTGGAGGCTTGTTCAGGTAGGGCCAGATGCTTGTGCTGAAAGCAAATGGGAGTTACTATTAGGCAGGAATTTCTTCTGAGCTGCAGTCACTCAGCAGAAACAGATGAAACACTAGCTGGACTTTGGGATAAGAGCAAAATGACTGGAATGTGGGGCTGAGTATGTGAGCAACCAGGGCTGACCCTTTATCTACACTTCCCTCACTTCCACAGGGCCATGCTCCCCTGCGCCTGTCTGTCCTGAGTCCAGCCAAGGGTTTGTCTAATTAACCCAACTCCACTACCACTCATTTTAATTTTGGAGACCAATGGGGTACTCATTCTGCAGATGTGTTTTTGTTTTTGTTGTTGTTTTGAGACAGGCTGTCACCCTGGCTGGAGCACAGTAACACAATCTCAGTTTACTGCAAGCTCCTCCTCCTGGGCTTAAGCAATCCTCCCACTTCAGCCTCCCGAGTAGCTGGGACTACCGGCATGCGCCGTCATGCCCAGCTAATTTTTGTATTTTTGGTGGTAGTGGGGTTTCGCCATGTCACCCAGGCTGGTCTCAAACTCCTGGATTCAAGTGATCTGCCTGCCTCGGCCTCCCAAAGTATTGGGATTACAGGCATGAGCCACCATGCCTGGCCAGATCTTCATGTTTTAAAAGGCCACTCGCAGGCCGGGTGTCATGGCTCATGCCTGTAATCCTAGCACTTTGGGAAGTCAAGACGGGTGGACTGCTTGAGGCTAGGAGTTCAAGACCAACCTGACCAACATGGTGAGACCTCATCTCTATTAAGAAAAAAAAAAAAAATATATATATATATATAATGTGTGTGTGTGTATGTGTGTATATATATGCATGTTTATATGTGTGTGTATGTATATACACACACACATATATATGGACACTTGCCGAGAAAGAACAGAGGTTGTGTGTGTGTGTATATATATGTGTGTATACGTGTGTATATATATGTGTGTGTATATATGTGTGTGTGTATATATATAGCCATTTATATATATGTTTATGTGTATATACACACACACACATATATGGGCACTTGCAGAGAAAGAGCAGAGGTTCAAGCTCTAATATGGGAAACTGAGGCAAGAGGAGTGGGGAGGCTCTGGGATCTCTCCAAATCACACCCACTCTATGAGTCCATGGTGTAATGCCAGCATGACCTACACAGGACTTTCCCTTGGAGCTGCACTCTCTAGTCCAAAAACAGGCTTAGGGCTTGGGTCCAGGGCTCAGGCCTAGAATCCAGGGGCTGAGATGATGGGGCTGGTGGGTGTTAGCAGGGGGAAGATGAGCTAACAGGGACCTATTCCTCTGGCAGTTTCTCGTGAACTGTAACAGCATCCAGAATCTGCCCACCTTGACCTTCATCATCAATGGTGTGGAGTTCCCTCTGCCACCCTCCTCCTACATCCTCAGTGTAAGTCCTGGTCCCTGCACGCTGAGCCACCATGATTGAGGGTGGGAGGAAGGGCTGGGGAGCTGGAAATGCTGGGTCTCCTGCCTTGTACCATTTTCCAACTCCGTGCTGCACTCATTTATCTTTCCCATGCATTGATTCTAAATCCCTTTCTCTGGAACAAAGCTATGAAGTGGAAGATTGTCATCTACGATCAATTACTATTCTAGTGGGGAGAGGCCCTGGGCTCTTTGCTGGGTACTTACTAGGGCAGATCACTGTGCAAAGCACTTTGCTCCATGATTCCACCTAATTGTCACAGAATTTGATGAGGGAGATACTCATTTTTGTTTTACAAATGAAACCTTGGAGGTTGGGAGAGGCTGAGTAACTGACTCAAGGCGATGCAGCTGAGGTTTGAATCCAAGTTAGTTTGGCTCCAAGGTTGAACCACCAGGCTGATCTGCTCCAAATCGGGAACAGGAGGGAGGTCTGTGGGAAGAGAAGTTTCCCACCATGGGGAGAGGAGACTCTGCTGAGGACCACCACAGCCTGAATGTACCTATTCCAGAAATCCTCCCACCAGCTCTGCTCTGGTGGCTCAGTTGGCTATGAGCCCTCAAGGCAGAGACCCTGGCTCCCTCAGCTCTGCACTTGTGCTCCCAGCCCGGGGCTCAGAGCTGAGCAGGGCCTAGCTCATGTGTGAACAAATGAATGAGTGCTGCGTTTCTGTATTGAGCAGAACAATGGCTACTGTACCGTGGGAGTCGAGGCCACCTACTTGTCCTCCCAGAACAGCCAGCCCCTGTGGATCCTCGGGGATGTCTTCCTCAGGTCCTACTATTCCATCTACGACTTGGACAACAACAGGGTGGGCTTTGCCACTGCTGCCTAGACCTATTTCCTGGACGCATGGGCTCTTTCTTCCTCTTGACCCTGCACTCTCCTGGGGAATTGTCTCTGTCTCTCCACTGCGGATTCAGCCTTCCTTTTCTGGACTCTGGATTTTCTCTAATAATAAATAGTTCTTCTTTATGTTGGTCATCCTGTTGTTTTTGGAAGGGAGTTTTCTCTGAGGGGCTAGGAGGTTTCCTGGTGGGTCACAGTGATTCTAAGAGAAATGGGACCTAAGGCAGGGCTTGGGATGGGCTCTGTAACCGTCAGAGCTTAAAGTTCACACTTTTCCCCTGGAAAGGGAAGACAGTAGTAGCACCATCATGGGTGGATGGGTGGCAGGGGGAGAGTGTTCTTGTGTGGTGGGCAAAGAGGCCCCGCTCTACCAACCTAAAATGCTCTGCTGGCCGGGCGCAGTGGCTCATGCCTGTAATCCCAGCACTTTGGGAGGCCAAGGCGGGTGGATCACTTGAGGTCAGGAGTTCGAGACCAGCCTGATCAACATGGTGAAACCCTGTCTCTACTAAAAATCCAAAATTAGCCAGGTGTGGTAGCATACGCCTGTAATCCCAGCTACTAGGGAG
The DNA here is from genome assembly GCA_963573385.1 of Cacajao melanocephalus. Taxonomy (NCBI): domain Eukaryota; kingdom Metazoa; phylum Chordata; class Mammalia; order Primates; family Pitheciidae; genus Cacajao; species Cacajao melanocephalus. The sequence goes on from CAUYLG010050562.1 coordinate 89,923, forward strand.
GCTGAAGCAGAAGAATCACTTGAACCTGGGAAGTGGTCGTTGCAGTGAGCCCGAGATCACACCATTGCACTCCAGTCTGGGTGACAAGAGTGAAATTCCATCTCAAAAAAAAAAAAATTTAAACAAATAAAATAAAATGCTCTGCTGACCTGATTTACCAAACTACTGCCAGAACTACCCCAGTGACATTGGGACCCACATGTATGTCTGCTAGCCGTGTGATTAGTGGTCTAACACACCCTAGAACTAGTTGGCTGTCTCCTCACCTGTTGATTAAGTTTGGAGTAGAAGTTTCTGAGAAATTCTAGGTGCCTATGTGCACCTGTAACAGTCATGGGGTTCTTTAGGGAGGAGTGTGATGCTGCCAAGAACTACTTCTTGGGGGGCTTCAGAAGGCCAGCGCGGTTAGGCTGATTGTTGTTGTTGTTTTGAGACGAGTCATGCTCTGTCGCCCAGCTGGAGTGCAGTGGCAGGATCTCGGCTCACTGTAACCTCCGCCGACCGGGTTCAGGTGATTCTCCTGCCTCAGCCTCCAGAGTAGCTGGGATTACAGGCGCACACCACCACGCCCAGCTAACTTTTTTGTATTTCAGTAGAGACGGGGTGTCACCATGTTGGCCAGGATGGTCTCGATCTCCTGACCTCGTGATCCGCCCGTCTCGGCCTCCCAAAGTGCTGGGATTACAGGCGTGAGCCACCACACCCGGACAGGCTGACTGTATTTTTACCCAGACCCCTATGTCCCAGGATGCATTTGAAGAGCTGCCTCTCAGCTGTGGATAAGAGGGAGAGGTACTTGAGTCACAGAGAAATTGAGCCTACGTGCTCTAACCGACTCAGCAAGGGATCTTGTCCCTTTGGACTTCATCGCTGTTCTTCTCAGGAGCCTCCTAGAAAAAGATCCAGAAACTAGGAGCGACATGGTTTGTGGGGAAGGAGGAGAGGGAGGAAGAAAAAGAGAAGGGAAAGGAGAAGGAAAGAGGGGGAGGGGCAGGGGGAGGAGACTGGGAAAAAGGGGCGGGGAAGAGGAGAAAGTAGAGAATGATGCCTCCGCACCTTGTTAACTTCCAACAAGGGAAGGTGACATGAAAGGAGATCAGACAATTTCTGTCCAGCAACATGACAGCAAGCTGCAGCTGGTGAGTGGGGCATGAATGTAGAATCCATAATGGGGGCAGGCTGCCTTCTACGGTCATATTTTACCCTGTCCTTCGCCAGGCTCACCCCTGCCTTGCCGCTTATGATCATGGGCAGGGATAAAAGCGCAAGATCCAGGTCCTGCACCCCACTCCTGGAGAGAAACTGGAATTTGCCACGAGTGGAGTTTCTATGGCAATAACAGCATACCATCTGGGACCCTGTATCTTTCTTAGACTGCCGAAGGACAGCCGGTTGTAGGTTCCTTCTAGGGGGTCGGACAGGCCACAGAATGTATCGTAGTGAGCCCTGGTTTGGGACATTACTGAGAGGAGAAAGAAAACTTGTAAAGGGGTAGAAGCGGAAGAGCCTCTTTCTCTGTAAGCCTTGGCCCGCTGAGCGGGACTACAAATCCCGGCGTACCCAGCGGGACTGCAGCGAGAACTACGCTTCCCAGTGGGCGCCGCGGCAGAGCGGCTGGGAGGCGGGGCGGGTGCTGCCCTCTGCCGGGCGCGGAGGGAAGTGGGCGCGGAGTGACAGCCGAGCCCGGGCGCCGGGCGCGGGGCTCGGTGACAGCGGAGGCGGCGGCCCGGGCGGGACGCAGGGAGCGGCCGCGGCGCCGTCGGCGGCGGGAAGGGCGGACGGGGCGGGCCTCCCTGGTGGCGCGGGGTCGGAGCAGCCCGGGAGCAGGTTGAGGGCACAGCTCGTGGGCCAGGCACCCGAACTTGAGACAAGTTGCCGGAGCCGCGGGGCGCGGGCGGCGGACAGATTGACCTTCAGAGCGAGGTGAGCGGGACCGAGGGGTGAGGGGCGCGAGGAGGGTCCGGGACCCACGACCCAGGCTCCCTGGCCCCTATCCAGTGGATCCCAGAGACAGGTGGGCGGGTGGGGGATGCCCGCAGGAGAGGGGAGCGGGACGGTGCGCGCCGCCACCCACCCCGCGGTTCGTCCGCGCCCGGGCGCCAAGCGCGTGGCCCGAGCGGCGCTGCCGGCCGAGCCGGGACCCCCTCGGCCCCTCCCTTCAGCCGCGGGCCGGGGGCGGCTGCTCCGCGACCTTATGTAACCGGGCGGGAGGGGCCAGGCGGGCATGGGCCTTCCCGGCCCGGTGCTGGGAGTCGAAGGGGCGGGGGGCGTGGGAGTGAACTTGCAAGAAGTTTGAGGGACGCGTGGGCCCAGCGCCCACTTCCCCTCCAGCAAACGCCGCCGGGGCCCGCGAGGCCGAAGAGGGGGTCGGAGGCAGGGGTGGTGTGCGGGGGCCGAGTCTGGCCAGGCCAGCGGGGGAGTGGGAGGGCCGGAGCGGCGCCACGCCCCGGGGGCTGGACTGCTGGGGGGGCGGGTGGAAGTACCATCTCTCCCTCCCTCCCCGTCCCTTCCTCCAGCTCGGTCTCTGAAAGAAGCCGCCCTGGCCCTGTCCCTTCGAGTTCCTCCCTTGGCAGTCTCTTTCTCCCCGTGCGTTATTCCATGACCCTGGGGAACACCAACCCCGGAGCGCTCCCTCCGTGCGCCGCGTTGTCTGCCTCCCCCCGGAGCTCCCAGCCGCTGGCCCGCCCCATGAGTTTCCTCCTCCCCCGTCCCGGTCCCGAATCCCGGAAAACACGCCCCCTTCCCTCCGATCCCCCGAGTCCGCGCCGCCCACCCCCGGGCTGTTCCGACCAGCTCTGGCCCAGCGCGTCCACTCGCCTCCTGGAAGGGAGCAGGCAGATGCCAGCTCGGCCCCCACCCCTCGCCCCCTCCCCGCGCGGGGTTCCGGCTTCACGCACGGCTGCCCTGAACTGCTCCGGGCTGCGCGAGCAGGTTCGCGCCGCTGCCGCCTGGCGCGCCCCAGCCCCGCTCCCCGGGGGAGGAAGAGAGGGCGCCCGGGGCGGGACTCGTCTGCGCGAACCCTGCTGGGCCCAGGCCCCCGCCCTCCGCTAGCCCCTGGCCGCTGCGCCTTCCCCCGAACCCCCTACAGCTCCAGCCGTCATTCTCTCTCCTGTCTGTTCTGGGGACCGTTCAGCGTGGAGTTTCTGCACTCTGCTTGAGCGCAGTTTTTGGCCTAGCGCTCGCTGGCAAAGTGCAGGTTAATTACTACTACCCAGCTCCCATCCTCTTCCTTTCCCCTATCCCGAGTGAGGGGTTGCTTCATCCCTCAGAGAAAGGGACAACACCGACGCAGGCCCCCAGTGACACCTCTGGGGTGTGGCCTCAGGCCCCTGCACACGCCCTGGCCGAGATTCCATTGGCCCAGACCTGGTACTTCTGGGCACCTGGGGAAGAGGTGGTTGGCTGGTCTCTGGGTTCCTCCTGGGTGGCCAGATGTGGATGCTGCTGGGTTAGAACGCAGTACTTGGTGTCCCAACTGGGAGATAGCCCTCAGGACTCCTCAGGGAGGGGAGGGACAGCCAGCAATAATTCCTGGCCGGCCAGCAGAGGCAGAGGAAGGGGAAGGGTCAGCGGCCCTGAGATCCCTGCGTGCTAACCTGATGGTATGTTTTCACCATGCCGGTGTCCTTAGCCCCAGGACCATGAGCAACTCACCTGGCTCCCTTCTTTCCCTCTGCCTCCTGGCCGCTGGGCCTGGAGAGCTGGGAGCCAGAGGGTGTCAATGAAGGGCAGGGCTGTTTGGGTGACTCCATGCTCTGCTCCTCCCCGAGGGAAGCCAATGCTGCTTACCGTTTACCAGACCGGTTACAACTGCAGGCCTCAACTCAGCTCCAAAAGGCAGAGCCCAGTGGGGACCCAGGTATCTTGGTTCTGGGTCCCCTGGAAAGAGTTCAGGGGATAGGGCAGGGGACACAGCACTGAACCCAGAGAGAGCCAGCTGGGCTTTTGCAGGCTAATGGCCTGGTGACTCATAGTCAGAGGTGGGCAGGGAGTGGGCCAGGGCAGGCAGGAGCCCTTCCAGTGTCTCATGTGCGCTGCCGCAGGCCTACTTGGCTTGTTTCTGGAAAGCGGGGAAGTAGGTGGAAGGGGACACTCACCCCTCGAGCCTGGCTGCCCGTTGAGGGTCTAGCTTCTGGCCCTGAGCCCTCCTGGGGCTCTGTTTATGGCTGTAATTGCATCATTAGCCAGAGTTTATAGTTACTTAGCACCTGCCCCCACAGGGAGTGGCCCAGCCACCCCCTGGCTTCTGTCTCTTCCTTTTCAAAGTCAGCCTGGTTTCTCCCGGCAACAGGGGTTTCCCCAACCACAGCTGTCATGAAAACCAGGTTGGGCCTTTGTCCTGGGGATGGAGGGCAGTCAGCACTTGGGGCCCGGCTTGGGGCTGCCCTGGAGACGACCATGGGAATTGGGCTGGCCTCCTCTGATCGGAAGGAGGGAGTTCACGGTTCTCAGAGCTGCCAGAAATGCCCACATCCTAGGATGCAGTGAACATGTATGCATGCATGTGCTGTGTGGATCCTCACCTGAGAGGAGGGAGATGAAAACACACCCACCTCACAGGGTGCTGTGAGGACTAAGGGGGCGGCAGTGCCTGCTATGTGGTGAGTACATGAGGTTGCTTTCTGGGTTGGTGTGGGGTTTGGGTAATGGTTGTGAGTTTGTGTGTGTGGTTAAGTATCTAGGAATATAGATATAGATGAATTGTGAATGTGTGTCTATAAGAATGTAACAAGATTATATTCATAGACTATTCAGCTCCTCTCATATGCTATTATATTATAATAATATTATAATAAGATTTATTATACAATAGTTGCCAACATTTATTGTGTGTTTACTCTTTGGAGTGAGGTGGGAATTACTCTTTGCATTACACTTACTCAGAGAAGTTAAGCAAGTTACTTAAAATCACACAGCCTGGAAGTGACAGGGATTTTAACCCAGGCCAGTTGACTCCAGTCTGTGTTCTCAGTCCCTAAAGAAAACCACTTCTTCAAAGGGCTTCCTAGGAGTTCTCTCTTAAAAGGTGGAGGTGTGGTGGTCTGGGGACCTTGTTTTCTCTATCCGGAGTTTCCTGCTCTAAGCAGGGTGGGTCTTTGGGAGGCCTAGGTGGGAAGATCAGTGGCGTCCAGGAGTTCGAGACCAGCCAGAGTAACATAGTGAGACCTGGATTCAATTGAAAAAAGAATCTGTGTGAAAAAAAAAAAAAAAGCAGGGTGTGAACTGGCTGAGGCCCCTGTTCCAGCACCATACCTGTTTCCTGGCCTTTCTCCTGAGCTGCCAGCATGAGTGACCAAAGGATCCCCAGCTGGAACCTGCCCTGACTGGCCAGGGTGGGAGAGGGATTCAGGCAAGTCCTCCTGGGCTTCTTTGGAAGCCCCAGACGCCCAGGAAGGGAGGAGGCGTCCTTACTGATGGCTCTGTGCCATGCACTCCATGTCCATTAACTTACAGCACAGCCCTCAGCAGGCACTTGTTTAATCACATGTGCAGAAGAGGCTGTGGGGACTGCTGGGTGAGAATGGGACAGCAGTGGAAGTCGTAAGAGCACTGGACCAGGAGTCGAGAGACCCCACTCTGCTCTGACTGGTTGTGTGGCTGGGCCCGACTCTGCTCTGTTCAGCCTCAATTTCCACATCTGTGAATCTGGATCATCTGTGGGATTCCCTCCAAAGCAAGCCTTTTACAAATCTTTGCCAAAGACGCTGGGGAGGACGAGACTTCAGAAAGGAAGGGGTGAGGGGGGTGGGTTGTTGCGGGTGTTTGGGAGATGCTGCAGTCCGCAGAATTGAGCTTTAGCTAAAGACAGGTTCCAGTGGAGCAATCAGGCAGTTTTTCTTGGGACAGCCATTGTCACCATATATTGAGCACTGGGCCGGTGCCACCTGCTCAGGGGGTTGTTGAGAGCATGGGCTCTGGGGCCAGGCTATGTGGCCCTCAGTTTCCACACCTAAAAGTGGGGGTTCTTACAGCAGCACCCACTTACTAGTGCTGTAGTGAGGGCTGAGTATGCTGGTGCTGATGAACATGCTGTACTTAGAATAGCGCCTAATGAACTCTTATGGCTCAGTGAGTTATTTCTTATTCTTAAGTGAGGAAATAGAGGCATGCAGAGCTCTAGGGAAGGAATAGAGACCTATGGGTTGCAAACAGGCCTCCGCATGTGTCTAACGTCCTCTAAGGCTTTACATGGGGCTTCCTACCACTCTCTTTCCCACCACGCCAGCCTTCTCTCCTCATTGAACAAGATGGTGCAGGGGGCTTGGCAATGCCTGCAGCATCTCTACCACCCCTGCCCTGCCCCTTGGGTTTCCCTGGGTAGCAACTGGCCTGGCCACTGACCGCGCACTCCTAGCTGTGGCTGTGCCCTGCTCTCCTACCGTCTGTGCCTCTTCCATTCTGCACCAGAGATACAGATCCCCTTGGCTGTGATGTCACCGAGGGCAGAGGTAAAATCACAGTGATGGGGTAGGATCTGGGACTTATCATGCCCACAGGAAATGCTTTGCTGTGGAGTGGCAAAGTAGTGGGTGAGAGCAGAGGGCAGCCAAGAGGAGCAGAGGCAACGGGCAGGGTCATCACTGGCTTTCCTTCCTGGCTCTTAAGTGTGGGCTTAAGGAGGAGAAATGAGGTCTGGCCACCCGTCCTTTGTCCAGCTTTCTTATGGGGATAGCCACCTGGCCCCGTAAGTTCTAGTACCTGCTTGTTGGCCATGCAGGCCACCTGGTTGGCTCTTATGCATACAGTGGTGGTCCCAAAGTAAGATGTGGTGCCGTAGGGAGTAATCCAGGAATTCCACCAGACAATCCATCCAGAAACCCATGGCTCATATTCCCTCCTCTTAGCCCTTCCTTGCTCCTTCCATGTAAGCAAATCTTTCTCTCCATCAGGGCACGCCTTTCCGAGAGACTGGGGGGACTGTTCCACCTTATTGCAGCCTGGCAGGATATTATGATCACCTGGAGAGTTCTTAGACAGCACCATTGCATCCGAATCTCTTGGGGAGGGGCCTAGGCATCATTGTTTGTTTATTTATTTATTCATGTATTTTCTGGGATGATTCCAATGTCCTTTTTCTAGGGAAGTGGTTCTCAAATTTGGGCATGCATGAGAACTCACTGGAGGAATTGTTTAAACACAGATGCTGGGTCCCTCCCGGTGTTTCTGCAAATTCCATGCAGTCTAGAATTTGAATTTCTGACAGTTCATCACCTCTGGTGATGCTAATGCTGCTGGTCCCCAGAGCACACTTGGAAAACCACCCCCTTTGGGGCCTTCCCCTTTGCAGCTACCCAGGTGAGAGCCGCCCATCTCCTGGGTTCTGTGCCTCTGACTTTGGGCCTGGTGGGCCTGTCCCCTTTTGAAGGTAGGTCCCTAAGGGCAAGGACCACTTCTGAGACTATTTGGTGTCCTCTCTACAGTCAGTCCTTCCCCCTTTCTCCACCTGTCCCCACCTCCCATGAAACTATCCACTGTTTGGCCTTGTGGCTCTTGGTCCCACTCTCTAGGACAAGCACTTAACACTGCATTGGTTGATGAAGGCCGGATGAGCTGGACAAACAAGGATGGCACTAGCTGGGGGGATCAGGGTCTGAAACTGCTACGAAGGTGCTTGGTACAATAATTGGGGAGGTGTTCAAAGAGAACTCTCACTTTGTTGAAGGGAGTCTCTTCAAATATTTCCCATTATTTTACTTTCCCACCCCACGGAGGGCAAGTATTTCACTCCAGCTTGAGTTGTAGTTCTTGTTAACAACAAAAATGATAAAGGCACACACAGAAAGAAGCTGTTCCCTTTTTCTTTTCTCTCCCAGATCAGAGATGTAGGGAGAGCTGGGGGAGGGTCCCTCCTGGGGGTGGTGGAGTCTCTGTCATCTTCTAGGAGGTCCTGGGAACAGATCAGTGGGAGAGCCTGGGGGCTGGCCCCTGGGGGAAGCGGGGTGGCATCGGCTGTGGAAACTGAAGGCAGTTGGGGTGAAGCCTGGTAGGAGTGAGGAGAGGTGGCAGGTCCCATACTGTGCTGCGGGGAAGGCGAGTGGGGGCAAGATTGGCATCTGAGCTAGTCAGTCTTCAGGGGACTAGGGACAGGGGTTTGGTGTGTTTTGGTCCACGCTGTACCCCCAGCATCTAGAAGAGAGCCTCATTATAGCAGCTGCTCAATAAATCTTTGTGGAATGGATGAGAGCATGGGATTGAGTCCCCATCGTGTGCCCAGAAATGCAGACACAGAAAAATGCTCTGACTACCATATCTGCCCTGCAGGCGCTTCACCAGGGGTCCTGCCCACAGCTCCGCAAGGTGCTGAGCCCTCGGCCTCTGCCTGCCTCCCTCCCCTCACAGTGATCCAGGCCCAGCCTCCTAGTGTGGGACTCAGTCCGTTCCTCCCCACAAAGAGTCTGTCAGCACCTCCTCCACCCCGCTCCCTGAGTCCTACCAGTGGGTCTGTGGGGTGGGGCTCCGGTTTGTTTTCTCCTGTTTGCCAAGGGAAGTCACAGCCTGTCCTTTGCCTTGTTTATAATTGCTTTAAGGACAGCACCTGCCACGGCCCCCCACAGTCCCTGAGGGGTGCAGAGTAGTCAGGAGGTGACACACTATACTGTCCACCCCCTGCTGCCCCTTGTCCCCTCCCGGCTCTAGCCAGGTGCATTTTCTGCTGCCCTGCCAGGACGGCGCTGCTGGCTTTGCTTTGGGACTAATTGGAGCTGTAGAGCTGGGGGCCTTAGAGGGCAGCTGGCTCTGTCCCCATGTTGTCGAGAGGAGGGGACAAGGGCCCAGCGATTCAGCAGCGCGAGGTGTTCAATGTCAACAGGCATGTACTGAGCACCTCAGAGGTACCCAGTGCTGGGCTGGCCAAGCAGGGCAGATGGGAACAAGATCACAGCTTCTCCCGCAAGGCACCGATGAATCTTAGCCAGGGAATCTTAGCAACCACAGAGGGCAGAGAGGGGCAGAATGCAAGAAGCTAGGGTAGACTAGCCATACTAAACAACATAAGCATGGCGACACCTGCCCTTTGCCCTGAAGAGCATTCTCCTTGGGCCTCTTGCTGGCACAGAGACCTTGACTCAGCATGGTTTAGGACTTCAGTCCTTTATACCATCTGGGCCCCAGAAAGGGCAGCTCTGCTGCTCCCTGAGCCCTCTCACCTGGGAGTCACCTCCGCAGGTTCCTTTCTGGACAAGTCCTTCCTTCCAGGAGGACTAGAGGGTGCTGGAGTCTTTGCGAGGAGGCTCTGAGCCACCCACCTGCCACTTGGAAGCCCTGGGGCCATGAGGAGATGTGCTGGATCGGGGCTGACAACTCGGGCCCCTTTGGACCTGCCTGTGGCGGGGCCTCCACACTTGGGCCTGCAACCCGGGAGCAGTGCCTCTGTCTCCCCTACCGCCAGAACCTTCTTTTTTGTTTGTTTGGAGACAGACTCTCGCTGTGTTGTCCAGGCTGGAGTGCAGTGGTGCAATCTTGGCTCACTGTAGCCTCAACCTTCTGGGCTCAAGTGAACCTCTTACCTTAGCCTCCCAAGTAGCTGGGACTATAGGCACATGCCCCCACACCTGGCTAATTTTTAAAAATTTTCTTACCATGTTGCCCAGGCTGGTCTCAAACTCCTGAGCTCAAGTGATCCACCTGCCTCGGCCTCCCAAAGTGCTAAGGTTACAGGCTTGAGCCAACACACCCAGCCACAATTTTCCTCCCCTCCACCCTCCGTCACCCTCCGAGCCTCCATCTAGTTCCACAGCATCTGCGGCCTTGGCGTATCTCTCTCTCTCCTGCTCTTTGTTCCCTTCTCTCCTTCCTCTTTATTTCCTTCTCTGCCACCTTCCTTCTTTTGATGTGTTCGAAGAATGACTGGGGCCCGTCCCCAGGACCTTTTTCCCAGTGAGCCTCTGAGTCCTGCGGTCAGGGGCCCCGAGGGTTGGTTCACGGTAGGGTGAGGTGGCTGCGAAGGTGCCCAGCCTGACGCAACCCCCTACCCATGGCCAGGAAGGGTGTGTGGTGGCTGGGACATCCTGGGTGGGGTGGCAGGTGAAAGAGGCTAGGGTAGCCGGCACCTGTGGGTTGAGGGACAGCCAGCAGCCCGGGCCAGCTGGGGGAAGGGACCCTCCGTAGACAGCTCCAGGCATTATCAGTACTCCAGACCTCTGCCTAACTATAGGTTGTCATCCACTTCTTTGGACCTAATTACAGTGTTTTGCAAAACTAGGTATGGGAAGAAAATACTAGATCTCCTTTATCTATTTACTTATATCTTATCCTTTTCTTTTAAAATTGTGAAATATAGCATAGTTGCTTAAAAGAGGATAAACATACACATACAATGTAGTAAATAATTATAAAAGTGAGCCCCTAGGCAACCATCACCAGGTAAATAAACAGAATGTAGCTTGTACGCCAAAATCAACTCGTGTGCCCTCCATCCCCAGAGGTAACCACTACGCTGAACTGACGATAATCAGCTCCTCGCTTCTCTTATCATATAACCACCTATGGCTGCATCTCTTAGCTGTCAAGTTTAGTTTTGCCTGACTCTGAATTTAATACAGATGGAATGGCATGGGACATGTTCTTTTATACCATGCTTTTCCCATCCAACAGTGTATTTGTGAGAGTCATTCATGTTGTCTATAGCTGTAGTCTGTTAACTTTCTTTTTCTTTTTTTTTTTTAGACGGAGTCTTGCTCTGTCTGTTGCCCAGGCTGGAGTGCAATGGCATGATCTCAGCTCACTGCAAGCTCCACCTCCTGGGTTCAAGCGATTCTCCTGCCTCAGCCTCCCAAGTAGCTGGGATTACAGGCATGCCACCACGCCTAGCTAGTTTTTATATTGTTAGTAGAGACCAGGTTTCACCATGTTGGCCAGGCTGGTCTCGAGCTCCTGATCTCAGGTGATATGACCATCTTGGCCTCCCAAAGTGCTGGGATTACAGGCCTGAGCCACTGCACCTGGCCTATGTGTTTATTTTCATTTTCCTTGCTGTGTTGTAGCCATCCTGCTACTCGTGGATATTTTGGTTGCTTTCATTTTGTGGCTATTACGAAGAAGGCTGTAAAATATCCTTGAATGTGCCGGGCGCAGTGGTTCACGCCTGTAATCCCAGCACTTTGCGAGACCGAGGCAGGCAGATCCCAGATGAGGAGTTCGAGACCAGCCTGGCCAACATAGTGAAACCCCATCTCTACTAAAAATACAAAAAAATTAGCCGGGGGTGATGGTGGGCGCCTGTAATCCCAGCTACCGGGGAGGCTGAGGCAGGAGAATCGCTTGAACCCAGGAAGTGGAGGTTGCAGTGAGCCGAGATCATGTCATTATATATATATATGTATATATAAATATATACATATATATTACATAATTGTATTATATACAATATATTGTGTATAATATATACAATATTTAATTAATATTGTATTATACACATTATATTGTATGTATTATATTACATATAATAATGTATATTGCAGTGAGCCAAGATCGTGCTGTTGCACTCCAGCCCAGGTGACAGGCGTGAGCCATCGTGCCTGGCCTTTAATGTATATTTCAGCTGTAGGAAATATTTTGTTAAATGGTTGTACTACTTTACTCCTTGCTAGTGGCCCATAGAGTTCCTGGTGCTCCTTAGCCTTATCAACACTTGGTCTTGTTAGACGGTTTAATTTCTGCCACGGTGGTGAGTGAGTGTAACATGTCTCATCATGGTGTATTGAATTTGCAGTCTCATTTTAAAAATAGATCCATTTTTGGGTATGCTTGCTGACATCCACAATAAATTCATGCATCGGGGTATATATAAGCAATTTATGAGGAAAGAAGCATATATTGAGGGTGCTCAAAAGTTTTACTGATAGGAATATGTGATCAAAACATTTGAAAGACCAGGGCAATATAGAATGCCAGGAAGGGGCCTGGTGTGTAGCTTGGGAGTTGGAAGGTGATATTGGTCTTGAGGGGAGACCCCCTAAGTGGCAGTGCCTGCTGGGGCTGAGAAGCCTCTTCCCAGAGGGTACTGAACCCACAGAGTACTTACCACCCTTCAGGCCCTCCTGCCTAGCACATCTCACAGGGGAGAGGGGGAGACTCCCAGGCTAGAGCCCTCAGCAGGCATGCCCTTCTATTTGGAGTTTGCAGGTGCCCATTTTTTAGGTGCTTCTAGGGAAGTAGTTCTCCACTAGGGGTGTTTTATCCCCCCAGGGGACATTTGCCAGTGTCTGATGACGTTGGCCAGGGATACCTCTAAACACCTTAAAATACGCAGGACAGCCCCTATAACTAATTACCTGGCCCTGAGTGTCTGGTGTTGAGATTGAGAAACGCTGATCTAGGAAAAGAGCCAGGAAACAGATTTGGCATAAACTTGCTGCATGGCCTCAAGGAAGTCACTTAAGTGATTTGAGCCTCAGTCTCCCTGGAATCTGAAAAATGGGTAGCAAGTGTTGCTGCCCCTCCCGCTCGTGAGGCTGTTGTCCGGATGGGGGAGATGGTGAATGTACAGGCATTTTGGGAGGCGTCCCTGCAAAGGGGCCTTGTGGCTGTTGTGTTCCAGCAGAGCCAGGCCTTTCTAGCACTGGCCCTTCTTCCTTGACTGTGTTCCCTGAACACTGAGCTGGAGGCATCAGTTGACAACTGGGAGCCTCAGTCCTGGTTCGTGCGGCTCCAGGGGCTGTGGGGCCCTTCCCCCACAGTCCCTGTGGGCCCCATCCTTTTGATGAGGGCTGTAGAAATGAGGGGTTCTCTGGGAGCCTTGGGGCCCAGGACAAAAACATTTCCGACTTTGTCCTTAGCTGGATGGGAGTCCAAGGTTGTGGGGGTGATAAGAGGTATTTATCATGTTCCTTATCTGAGGCCCCATTGCAAGTCTCGGACAGCAAGGGGTGGGAGCCAGAGGTCATCCTTGGGGGCTCTGCACACCCAGGCCTGGCTCCTACTCATCCTTTGTGTCCTTCCAGAATTTGCCAGCCCAGGGAGGGTCTGGGGTTGGGCCAGAGTCTGGGTCAGTCTTCACTGGGCCTCTCCGGCCTCCCTGCTCTGGGCCTCCCTCACATTGTTGCTATCTCTTGCCTTCTCCAGGAGCCATGGCCTGACTCATCTCCCGTTTGCTGCCCTCTTCCTTCCTGAAACCTGCGCTCCCAAAAGGGCCCAGTAAACTCACCCACCCTGAGATGACACAGATGACCGATAATAGCTTAACCTTCTTTGACAAGGGGTTTTACTTATCAAAGATAGGAATCATTTGGCCACCAGAAAGGAGCCCTAAGTGAAATCTCTGCCATCTCTTTGGCAGCTGTTAGAAAAGTGCTTGAGGGGGTGAGAAACCACCGAACTCACATGTGTAGCAAGAACAGTTTCTTCACAAGTGAGAAGTGTGTGGAGGCGTGGATCCTCCTGGAGCTGCCCAGGGCTCTGCTTGGTCTCAGGCTCCATTTCAAGGTGGGCTGTAGCACGGCCTCGACCTGGGCATCTGGAGGCCCTGGGAGGGCCCAAGGCCAGGGCTGCAGGTGTATGGCCAGTCAGGAAGGGGGTGAGCTGAGGGGCTTCTGGCTAGAAGGACACGTCTCTAGGAAGTGCTTGTGGGGCTGGGGTTAGAGTTAGGCTCACCCTGGACCTGGTGGGACTGGGACTCTGGCGAAATTTTTGCTTCTCTGTGTCTCTCCATGTTGGTGCGTAGGGCTCTCTGAGGCCAGGCTGGGGGGTGGGGGATGGCTGTGAGAGGCCTCCTGTGAGAGGATGCAGGAGCGCTGTGGGCACCTGGAGCCCGGCGGATGAGATGGGAGCCGTCTGTGTTGGGTAGCCTGCGGTGTGTGAGAGGCCATCAGGGCGCAGTTCCCTCTGTGCTGTGAGTAATCCTCGGCCACATTTGCAGCTCCCAGGGGATTGTGCAACTTCCTCTCGGGCTGAGGTGCAGGGGGCTGGGTGAGAAACAGCACCCACCGGGGAAATGAGGAAACTGGGTCTGGCCCTGGGGTCGGGCCCACCCGCGTTAGAGATTCTCTCCTGCTTTGCAATATTTATAGAGCACCTACTGAGCCCTGGGCTCCGGCCCCTGGAGGAGCTGAGCATTCCAGGGGTCTCCTTCCAGGGAGCTGCCCTCTCACAGGCCTGAGAGCACGTATGCCTGTGTGTGAACATATGTGCCTGTGTGTGAGTGTCTGTGCATGTGTGTGGTGTCTTTGGGGAGGTGGGTGGGTACGGTTGAAGCCCCTCAGGCTGCACTGGTATTGGGATGTCTTTGGGGAGGGGTGCGGGTCTCTGAGCATGGCCAGGGCTTGGGTGGAGGAAAGAACGGGGAAGCAGGTGGTCCAGCTCGGGCACGTGGGATGGAGAGCATGTGAAATCAGGAGTCAGCCAGAGTTGTGCCTCGGTTTCCTCATCTCTCTGGGCTTGTTTCGAGGTTCTAGCGAGAAGGTCACGGGCAGGATGTGCTTAGCACGTCACAGGCCAGGCCACAGTGAATACCCATTTGCATTGGGGGCTGCGAGCATACGCTCTACATCCACATGGTGGAATCCTAGCCCTGCCATTTTGCTGTTCCGTGATCCTGGCAAGTTACTTACCCTCCTCTGCTTCCTCATCTGTAAAATGGAGATGACAGTTATAGTGCCCACCTTGTGAGTTCTGAAGAATAAAAGACTTTACTCATGTGAAGTGCTCAGAGCAGAGTCTGCCACCCACCAAGTAAGTGCCTGCCCAGGTTAACATGCCACCAGGACATAGCATGTTTGTGTGCAGATGGCAGAAAACTGCCCTGGGCTCCTGACGATCATGTTTGACGGTGGAGGCTTGAGCTGGAACTGAGAATGATAGTAAGAGCTCATGCCTGCCCGGCCTTGCTCCATGTCAGGTACTGTGCCCAGTGCTTCACCTGTGCCAGCTCCTTCACCCTCACAGTCACCCCGTGACGGGGATGCTGTGATCATCCCCACTTTACAGATGGGGACGTGGAGGCACAGGGCTAGAGCGACTTGCTTCAGGGCAGCAATATCAGTGAGGGAGAATGGCAGAATGGTCCACTCAGCCCACAGGTGGGCGCCTCACCACACCCCTGCCCCTTTTCTGGGTTCCCATAGAAGTGTGGGGGAGGAGGAGGGTGCAGAGTCTGCTGGGAGGGGTGTGAAGGCTGGTCTTGCAGCCTGTGAGTTCTGGCCAGGGAGCCCTCTCTTTTCTCTGTACCATCTCCAATTAAGTAAAGTAACCCACAGACACAAAGAATTAAATTAATATAGGGAATGGAGCCGGGCATGGGGGCTCACGCCTGTAATCCCAGCACTTTGGGAAGCTGAGACAGGTGGATCACCTGAGGTCAGGAGTTGGAGACCAGACTGGCCAACGTGGTGAAACTCCGTCTCTGCTAAAATACAAAAAATTAGCCAGGCGTGGTGGCACATACCTGCAATCTCAGCTACTTGGGAGGCGGAGGCAGGAGAATCGCTTGAACCCAGGAGGCGGAGGTTGCAGTGAGCCGAGATGGCACTACTGTACTCCAGCCTGGGTGACGGAGGGAGACTCTGCCTCAAAAATAATAATTATAATAATATAGGCAATGGCTTATTAGTAGTTGGAATTGGAAGAGACTTCCTGGGAGAGTGAGCCTCCTGCCAGTGTGTAGTCTTGGGAGGGCGGTTGAAGACCACTCGCCTGTGGGCATGAGGGTACAGTGGTTCTGAATATGGCTTCAGATTCACACAAGCCTGGTTTTCAGCTGTCTCAGCCAGTTACTGTGTAGCCTCAGGCCTCAGTTTTGCCACATTTAAAATGGGGTTGATAGCAGTTCCTACCTCCTAGGGTGATGGTGAGGATGAAATGAGACATCGTAGTAAAATGCTTACACAGGCCTGGCCTGGAGTAAGTGTCTGACAGATGGATGGCATTATTAGGCACCTGTTGTAGAGAAGGCCACACGCCAGGCAGGGAGCTGGGCTGCACCGATATCTCTGGAGGGAGGTTTTTCGAATTGGGGATCAGGGCCACTAATTGGACCCTAATTCAGCCATGAAATCAGCTTAGAGGGTCTCCATGAATATATATATATATATATATATATATATATATATATATACACACAAATATATATATGTATATACTTTTATTTTATTTTGTTTTTAAAAAAATTTTTTTTTTTTTTTGAGACAGAGTCTCCTTCTTTTACCAGGCGCCAGGCTGGAGTGCGGTGGCATGATCTTGGCTCACTTCAACCTCCGCCTCCTGGCTTCAAGCAATTCTCCTGCCTCAGCCTCCCGAGTAGCTGGGACCACGGGCGTGGGCCACCACACCCAGCTAATTTTTTTGCATTTTAGTAGAGACAGGATTTCACTATGTTGACCAAGATGGTCTCGATCTCTTGACCTTGCGATCCACCCGCCTCAGCCTCCCAAAGTGCTGGGATTACAGGCGTAAGCCACCAAGCCTGGCCATGAATATGTATTTTTTAAATGAAAAAGAAGAATCTAGAAAATATCCAAGTGTATTGCTCAGTATCAGTAAGCGTTGTTGTGCAGAACACGTTTCGTGTGTGTGTGTGTGTGTGTTTGTGTGTATGTGTGCCTACTATGAAATAAAGTATATTTTTCTGTGAGTCATGGTCCAAAACTTTGGCGCCACTGCGTTGGAGATTCTCTCCCTCCTGTGCAATGCTTATAGAGCACCTGCTGATTATAAGACCTGGTCGCAGTGCTGGGCTAAGGGTGCCTGTCCTCAGCAAACCTCGTGGTCTAACTGGGGAATCAGGGCCCAGTTCTTAGCAAGGTGGCTGCCAAGGCTGTGGGCCAGCAGAGGAGGGAGCAGAGTGGTCAGAGAGGGCTTCCTGGGCAGTGACCCTGTGTCTGGTGGGGACGATGAGAGGAGGTGATGCCTGGGGTGAATGGTTGGCCTGGGTCTTGGAGGCTGGGGGCTGGAGGGCTACCTGGAAAGGTGGGAGGCTGCTGTCAGTGGAAGGCTGAAGGGCCAGGCCTGCCAGGAGCTGCTCATGCTCGCCAGAGCAGGAGATTGAGTGGAGGTTGTCTGAGGGCACTGGGTGAGGGCTGTGCCTGTCTCCCTGGCTGGGGTGGGGTGGGGTAGAGAAGGACTCGGCCTTACTGATGCCCCCTCCCCCAGCTTGCAGGATCTGCATTCACTATGGGTGAGGACCCAGGTGGGCCTGGCCTGTGACCCGGCTCTCAGCTTGAGCCCTGGTCCAGAAGCCGGAAGACTTCCCAGTATTTAGATCCCTGTCCTGGCAAGTGCTTGGCTTAGTCAAGGCCTCAGTTTCTCCATCTGTAAAGGAGGCACACTGTGCCTTCTGGGTGCTGATGCCCATCTTGTGACCTCATGTGGATGAACCGGCTGCAGGAAGTGTGGAGAGCTCTTGGTGGCTTATGATTGTCGTCTTTAAGGCTGGGAGGACTGGGGAAGGTCATGAGGACATCAGCTGCCTGTCTGGAGAGCCCCTGGCCTCTCCACCCTGTGACCCAGGGCAGTGGGAGGAGAAGCCCGTGACCCATGGAAGGCTGGGGATACCCCGGCTTTGAGTGTAGGCAGCCCGGTAGGGGCCTTTGAGGTTGAGACCCAGATCTGGCCTAAATCTGAGAACCCCCAACCTCCAAAGCTCCACTCTTCCTTGAGTACCCCAGGAGTCCCAGCTTGGGGGTGCTGTGGTGGTGGGTGGAGAGGCGGTAATCTAGGACTGATTGGCAGGGGCCAGTTTCCAGGAGGCTATGGGTGGCCCCCAGCCCACTGAGCACAGAGCCCAGAGGCTCAGGCGTGAGCTTCCACAGCAGAATGTGGTGTTTAATGACAGGTCACATATATCAGCACTCCTGTGTGCCAGCACTGTGCTAAGCACTTTTTATGTATTTGCAGACTTAATCAATACAATAACCGAATGCAGGTCTTTTTATTATCTCATTTTACAGATGAGGAAACTGAGGCCCAGAGAGGTTGAATCTCTCACCCAAGGTTACCTAGCTAGTGAGTGGCAGAGGTGGGCTGAGGGCATGAGTTCTGGATTCAGGGTGCCAGAGTTCAAATCTGGGCAGTACCGCTTTCTAGCTGTGGGTCCTCAAACAGTGACCGAATCTCTCTGACCATTGCTTTCTTCCTCTGAGCCTTCCTTAAAGGGTTGTTGTGAGAGCTGTGTGAGGTAATGACTGGGAAGTATTTAGTACACAATAAAGGCCCAATAAATGGGACCCGCTTCATGACCTCTCCTGCGTAGCAGTAACCGCAGCGTGACCCTGGGCCGGGTGTCTGGCCTCCTGGGTCTCAGCCTCCTTGGTTGTGTGACACAGGGTACTGGCCCCTTCCATGCTCCTCTCCATAGGGCTGTTGAGGATGTTAGGTGGGTCCTGAAGGAGTCCTTCAGTGAAGCAGAAGTGCTAGACTAGTGGTCCCCAACCTTTTTGGCACGAGGGACCAGTTTTGTGGAAGACAGTTTTTCCACGGACGGACAGCAGGGGAGGGTTTCAGCATGATTCAAGAGCATTACATTTATTGTGCACTTTATTTCTATCATTATTACATTATAATATATGATGAAATAATTATAGAACTCACCATAACGTACAATCAGGGGGAGCCCTGAGCTTGTTTTCCTGCCACTGGATGGTCCCATCTGGGGGTGATGGGAGACAGTGACAGCTCATCCGGCATTAGGTTCTCATAAGGAGTGCACAACCTAGATCCCTCTCATGCGCAGTGCACAGTAGGGCTTCCAATGCCCCCACTGATCTGACGGGAGGTGGAGCTCAGGAGGTAATGTGAGAGATGGGGAGTGGCTGCAAATACGGATGAAGTTTCCCTCACCTGCCTGCCTGACCGCCACCCACCTCCTGCTGTGTGGCCCACTTCCGAATGGGCCATGGACTGGTGTGGGTCTGTGACCTGGAGGTTGGGGACCCCTGTGCTAGACTACTTGAACTCCCAGAGCTGTCAGGAATGTTTTAGGGCTTGCAGCTCACCGCAGGTCCTGGTGCATTGTGTTTGGGGCTGCTTCAGGAGCTCATGCTTCCTGTTGACCCCTGCAGGCATTTGAGTTGGTGGCTCCAAATCTACCCCAAGGTTTCCCAAGAAGTTTTCTATGGAAAAGTTTAGAGGTCAAGCAGGCACAGGAGACTGTGAGTCAAAGAAAAAAAGAAAAATAGGGGTTAGGGGAATGGGGAGATGATAGTCCAAGGGTTCAAAACCTCAATTAAACAAGGGGAATACAGTTTTTTCCTTTAGATATATAGCACAGCATGGTGAATATAGTAAATAATAATATAGTGTATATTTCAAAATCATTTAAGAGTTAATTTTAAATGTTCTTGGCTGGGTGTGGTGGCTCATGCTTGTAATACCAACAATTTGGGAGACTGAGGCGGGAGACTTGCTTGAGCCCAGGACTTTGAGACCAGCCTGGGCAACATGGTGAAACCCCCTTTCTACAAAAAAAAAAAAAAAAAAAAAATTAGCCAGATGTGATGATGCATGCCTGCAGTCACAGCTATGTGAGAGGCTGAGGTGGGAGGATCAATTGAGCCCAAGAGGTTGAGGCTGCAGTGAGCTGTGATCATGCCACAGCACTGTAGCCTGGGTGACAGCGCGAGACCCTGTATCCAAAACAAACAAACAAACAAAAACAAAAAATCAAATGTTCTCATCACCCAGAAGAACAAGTATTTGAGGTGGTGAATATGTTAATTAATCTGATTTAATTATTCCACAGGGTGTTCATAAATCTTAACATCACCTTGTACACCATAAATATATACAACTACACAAAACCTCAAATGGGTTTCTTTGCTGCAGGACTTGTCAGAGCCTTTGATATGCTAATTTTTGTTGTACGTCTCCAATATGTGGTCGTGATATACTCCAGGTTTCTCAAAGGGCTGGTGTTTAAAGCTTCATTTTCCAGATAAAGAGACCAAGACCTAGAATGAAACTTAGGAAGGGATTTTCTCCGGTCATGCAGTTATCTTTGACAGAGCTAGGGCCAGACTCCTTGCTCCTGATTCCATGGCCAGTGCTCTGGAGTCCTCTTCCTCTTCCTTCCAGGACACCTCTTCCTCCTCCTCTTTCTTCTTTTGTCCTCAGACAAGTGTTATGTGTGCTGCTGCTTCCTTCATGAGGACTCCTTACCTTTTTCTGGCCCCCTCCCGCTGGCTCCCAGCATTGGAGGGTGTCTGTTTCCTTCTGGGCATTGCTATGAGATGGAGCTGTGCCTAATCTATGGGTGCTGGGAGATCCTTCTCAGGCTAATAGATGGCAATAAGGCTTCATCCCAGCTGCAGGGCCCCTAGCAAGTTCATTCCATTTCCTGAGCCTCATTCTCCTCAACTGTATAATGAAACTCATCATTTTGTCTGTCTTCTGGGGTTGTTGAGAAGTTCAGCTCCGACATCATACAGGAATGTGCTCTATTCATTTTCAGCCCGTGTACAGATATCCATGAGTCTGACAGTTCTTATAATTCCTGGGGGCAATGAGGACGTGGGACAGGGAGGCCTTGGCTGTGGGATTTAGCATGGTTGGGGTCCTCAAGTTCTGATCCCCCTCCCCCGACCACAGTCATGTCTGCCCTTTAGTGTACCGCAGCCCCTCTCCAGTCTCGGTTCCCCTGACCATGTCTGAAGTGGGCCAGTCTAGCCAACTCAAGGGACCCATGTCACAGGTGAGACATGAAATGAGGCAGATTTTCAAGCTGGGGGGCCCTGTTTTCCCAGTTCCCTGCTGGGAGTTGGTGTGAAAGTGGGGAAAGCAACTCAAGTGATTTGGTGCCTCAGTACAGCTCTGCCTGGAGCAGGGAGTCCCCACCAGCTCTGCCCACTCCCTTGATGCCCCCACCCTTCGTGGAGGGCGACCGGTCATGTGGCTTGTGATGTAGGGTGCATGCGGGCATGCTGATGCCTCTGTCAACACAGAAGTTAGGGTTGAAATGCTCCAGGCCCTCTGCTGGCTGTGGGGGACTCCGAGTGATGGGCCAGGGGGTGGGCCAGGCCGGGTTGGGAGGTGGGAGGAGGTGGTGGCTCCCTGGCAGAGAATGTCCTCTCCTGGAGGGCTGTTTGCCCAAGTTATTCTTAGCACAGACTCATTATAGAGTCTATTTTTAAGCCCTGTTTCTACGCGTTGCCAACATCTGGTGCAGCCAGTACTGAAGGGGTTGGGGGTGGCAGGGGCTACTCCTTTGGACACATCTGGGGACTGGAGCCGTTGGCAGGAGAGCAAGAACAGAGTATTCTACTTCCTGCACCTGCCACAGCTTGAAGCTGGGCATGCAGTAGGCGTCCTATTCATGCTTGTGCATTGATTGCTCTCAGGATCTCATCTTTCCAGCTCTAGCTCCTGTGAGTGGGTGGCGGGGTGGCGCATGGGGGAGTGGGGGGGATGGTGTTAACCACAGCTGGAGAAGATGAGCTGAAGGTGCTCATCAGATAGGCTTTCCCACGTCCACCCCTCAGGGGTCCAGTTGGCCTCTGACTTCTGCAGAGAGGCCTCAGAGGAAGGAGGCAAACCCCAAACTAGGTTGCTTGTGACAGCTGCCACCGAAGGAGGAGCCAGCAGACACCATAGGGAGGGGTGTAGTGCTGGGGTGAGATTGCCTGGGGTTGAATCCTGGCTTGGCTATTTCCTAGCTGTGTAAACTTGGGCAACTCATTAACCTCTGTATGCCTCAGTTTCCTTCTCTGTGAAATGGAGATGGGAGTGTAGTGTTATGAGGATTCAGTAAGATAATACTGTATGAAGTGCCTAAATAGAAAGTGCTGTATAATAGAGAGGTGTTGTTATTAGTAGCAGCGGCAGTGCTATATTACTGAGACTCTCCGTATGTGACATCCTGTTAGGGTGAGTTGGGTAGGAGACTTCTCAGCTTTTCTCTGAGTGAGATGAAGCTTGCAGTGGGGCTCAGAGGAAGTGGTTATACCTAGGCATCATGACGGCGGTGATGTCTGTAAGGCTGCCGTGGGGGTCGAGAGCTGTGTGCTGGGTTGGAGTCTGGGCTTTGCCACTCATAGGTTGGGTGACCTTGGGTGAGTCACTTCATCTTTCTGAAAACCCATTTCTTTATGTACAAGAAAGAGATGATACCTGGGCCATAGGCGTGATGTACATGGAGCATTTTGCCCCTGACTGAGAGCGTAATAGGACCTGAATCCATGAGACTTTTTTTTTTTTTAAATTGAGATAGTCTTACTCTGTCGACCAGGCTGGAGTGCAGTGGCATGATCTCAGCTCACTGCAACCTCCGCCTACTGGGTTCAAGTGATTCTCCTGTCTGAGCCTCTGGAGTACCTGGGATTACAGGTGCATGCCACCATGCCTGGCTAATTTTTGTATTTTTAGTAGAGATGAGGTTTTGCCATGTTGGCCAGGCTGGTCTTGAACCCCTGAGCTCAGGTGATCCACCCTCCTTGACCTCCCAAAGTGCTAGGGTTACAGGCATGAGCCACTGTGCCCAGTCTGTGAGACTTTTTTGGGAGTAGGGGTGTTGCTGTGTCTCTTTCCCATGTGTAGGATGGGGTCCTATTGTCTTGAGAGTCATAGAGAACAGCTTGGCCTGGAAGTCTGGAGGGCCAGGGCTGTAGTCCTGGCTCTCCTTGAGCAATGTGGTCCACACACCCTCCCTGCTTCCTCCAGGCTTCCGCAACAAGGAGATGCCAGAGAAAACTGTGTTTTTCACATTCTTCCTTACAATCCCAGAAGGTGCCCTGGGGACTGTCTGGGAGTGTGGGGGAGGCCCTGGTTGGAAGCCAAGTGGGATGGTCCTCCCCACACCCCATGATGCTCTCCTGCTCCTCATACTGACTCCTGCTGCTCCATGGAGCTGCTTCATCCTCATGTTTCACGTATTGAGGATCCAGGCAGATTTTGTCTGAAAATGGGAGTTCTGCTGCTAAAATCCACCTGGGACTTTCTGGTAGGTGACTCCCGGGCTCCTTGTCGTCTGATGTCTTGTGCCCTCTGACTTGGCATGGATTCCTGGAGGGGTGCCAACCTGTATGTCGGGGTCTGGTGTGCTGTGGTCACTAGATTCCCTGAGGGCTGGAGTTCCTCAGGGTGTGGGGCGCAGAGGAGGCTGCCTCTGGGACCTCTCTGGGGCTGGGCTGCTACTCAAGGGTAGAGCTTGGCGTGCTGTCCCGGTCTCCCTGGACCGTCAGGATAGGGGGTCCCCTGAAGACAATAGTCCATCCCAGAAGCTGTGTCTCACAGGAGGGAGGGGTGGTATGGGCAGAAAGGCCCCTGCCACGGTGCTGGCACGTAGTAAGCACTCAAGAAATGTTTGAAATGAATGAATGAAATGGTACCAGCAAGGCCACACCTCTGATGTGGTGGTGAATCTTCCCTGGCCTCCCTTTTCTTCCTTCTCATCCCTGCTCCCTCTTCCCCATCCTCTGCTTTGTCTGACCAGCCTTAAGCTACCCCAGCCTGGGTTCCAGATTCAGCCTTATTCATAATCTAGAACAAAGACACTTCCCCAATGTAAGCTACAGTTTGTTCATCTGGGAAATAAGCACGATGGGCTCAGGTTCCGAAGGCCCTTTGGTTCCCAAAGTCTCTTTTCTCAGGGCATGGGGATGATTTCTCAGGGTCTGGATGGTAGAGGCACACACACACGCACACACACACACACACACACACACACACACACACACACACAGGACTCAGTGCAGTGGTCTTGGCTGGGAAAGGCCCTTGCCCTCTGACCAGGAAGGAGCCCTCCCAGCTGAGGTGCTCCCAGACTCGGCACTGTTTGGGGCCTATAGGATGTGGTGTGGCCCGCTCTAGCTCAGGCTGGGAGGTTCCTGTGGGTGTCAGGGGATGGGTGGCCATTCAGCTGTGTCCACTGGGCTGGGCTGCCACTGTGACTTTGTGTGTGACCTTCAGGGAGTGTGGGTGGCATGCATCAGGGCGCCTATCTGTGTTGTTATGACTGGGCGTGAGGGAGGGTGCCACATGCCTAGCCAGCCACGGAGCAGGGCCAGTTAGCTCCTGTTCCTGGGTGCCTCCTGGCTCTGGGGAGAATAGAAAATGATTCATGCAAAGGGGCCCTCCCTGTTTTGCCCACAACCTGAGGAGTAAGGTGGCCTGGCTGTCTGCCTTTCCCTGCTGCCCACCAGGTGCCTGAGTTCTCCCCTCCTTCCTCACCTAAGACCCTGTTTCTCCCTGGGGGTAGGTGGCTGCCCTTCCCTCCTGCAGCCTGACACCCTTTCAGAGACAGTCAGAGTAGTGGGCTGCCCATGCCTATAGCTGCAACAGTGAGTCAGTGTAGGGATCAGGAGGGGATCAACTCCCCTGAATCCCTGTGGCCAGGCGGTCCCTGCACCAGAGGAAGTGGCCCGATGAGGCCTGGGCTGGGATGCTGTGGTCAGCACTGATACCAGCCGAATGGCTTTCCAGCTTGAGAAGACCTGCCAGAGAGGGGAGAGGACAAGCTCCACCTGCCCACCACCCGCCCTGCCATCCTGGCTGCAGCCGGCTGGTGACTCATTCCCCTGGGGAGTGAGCCAGCTCCTCTCCTGGCCTGGTGCAGGCTGGGCAGCCAGGAGTCCTGGGTGCCTCAGAAAACCTGTGCTGAGCCCAGGGCCCTGGTAAGCTGTGGAGGGAGGACTGAGGCCCTCTATATGGGCATGGATCGCTGCCAGACTTCTCTTGCTCCTTCTCCTGGCCCTGCAGACTTCACCCTCTCTTTGGCCACAGAGGAGGCTGCAGCCCCAGATTACGTAATGGGTCCAAAATGTTTTGCAAGCGAGCAGCCCAGCCAGTGGCTAGACTCAGGAGTCCCTGTTCCCCAGTACCTGCCACCAGGGCAAGTTCCCATTCCCTTCTTGGGCTGAGTTGGAGAGTGGGTGGTGCTTGCCCACCCCTGGACAGAGCTGTGCTGCCTGGGAGGGGGTGGGGAGGCTTTCTCCAGAGACATGAATTCTTGGCCTGATCCCAGATGCCGGCCTGCCCAGCTCCACTCCAAAGTAACGCTGGGTGCACACACAGCCCCATTGTGTGCCTGGGCCCCCGTGCCTGCCGAGGGCCTGGCACCAGCTCTATCAGCGGCAGTGGCTCCGTCAACTCCTCAGCAGCCCCTAGCAGGGCTTGAGCCCTTGGGCCCCTGGTGAGGAGGAAGCGGGAGGACTAGTGATTAGGGGTATGAGTCCTGGGTGGGGCGCCAGGACCTTTCGGGTACTTGAGAAACTATCAATGATGAGAGACAAGAGCAGGGAGACTTAGCCCAGTTTTCAGAGGAGGAAACTGAGGCTCTGGGAGGCTTCAGTAACTTGCCTAAGGTCTCATGGCTAGTGAGTGGCAGAGTGGGGTTGGAACCCAGAACCATGCCTGAGCGTCTTACCATGCTCCTCACCCAATCCCAGACCGAGGCGTGGGTGCCCTCTTTCCACAGCCTCAGTTTGGGGAGCCTCTTTCTGGAAAATACATGTCCCAGGGTGGAAGAGGACCCTGGAACAGTAGGATTTGGAGTCCTGTGTTCTTGTGAGAAGCATGGGGATTCATTTTCAAGGACGGTGCTGGTGGCCAGACAGGCAGAGCGGGTTTCTAGAGCTGGAGCACAGGCTCTGTGCCTCAGTTTCTCTGCTCTACCCACACTGTGTATCCACTGTGCCTTCTGGGAGGGGATAGGAATATCGAGGTGAGGTATGGCCAGGCCTGGGGACTGGACCCCGACTCCTGAGCTCCATAGGCTGGTGCGAAGCCCCCTTCACCCACCCAGAACCCCACTCAGTGCCTCTTGATGCTTCTATTCTAAATTGGGTCTGCGCCGTCCACCTCCTCAGCTTTCCCAGCCTGAAGAGGCCTCTGAGCTGGGTGAGCTTGCCAAGGGGGCAGCCCAGCTCTGTGCCGTGAGGGCCTTGCCTCTGCCACAGGCCCCATTCCCCTACTCTCTGCCAAGGTAAGGGTTCCCAGACATGACCCTTTCGGGGCCTGCCCGGTGTTTTACTTTCCAGGCTCAGCTTGTTCACTCTGAGAGCCTTGACGCCCTGGGGCTGGGTGGGGCTGAAGTGAAGGGCTCCTCTCTTCTCTAACAGCCCACCCTTTTGCTCCCCTGTCTGTCCTGGACATGAAGCCTGGCTCCCTCCTTCTACACCACCTTGGCCCTCTTAGCAAAGGGACAGGGCATTCTGCAGTGACTGTAGGATTGTGAAATGCCAGGGCTGGACTTTGGGGAAGAGAGATACTGGAAAGGGACACCAAGACTGTGTCCCTTCATTCTCCACCTGGAAGGCCTGTCTCCTCCATTCTGCTGGCGCTCATTTTCCTGCATCTACATCATTCCCACCGACCAGTCAGCATACCTTCATCCAAGGCGACAGCAGTGGACACGTTGAGCCCAGGGGGTCATATCCGAGTGTGCTTTACCTGGAGCTTGTGTGGGAGAGGAGGAAACCAAGGGACAGCCCCCAAGAAGCTTACACTGCAGCTGAGAAAACCAGACAGGTGACTTATTTGTACCGGTTTCATTTGCAAAATGAGTACAGTAGTATTTCCTACTCCCCAGTGTCATTGGGAAGGGCGAAGAATTAATACATGATAAAGCCCTTAGAAGCCATCTTTGATAGATGGTTAAGTACTCAATACAAGTTTTAGTAGTATCCATAGTGGTAGGAGAAATGCAGTCTATGATACCAGGTAATAATGTTTTTTCCAAGCTGGATTGTAAGTACCATAGCGCGGGGGCTTATTCCCTGTATTCCTGCATCAGACACAGAGCCAGGCTTGGAACAGAGTAAGTAATTGTTCCTAAATGGTGATCAGAGGAGGGTGAAGTCAGGGTGTGCTGCCTGGAGGAGGAGGATGGAAGCCCTGCTCCAGGGCTTCCAGAGAGGAAGAAGAGTTGGATAATCTGTGGGAGAGGAACTGGGGGGAGCATCTGGGGACCCAGACTAGGTTGAGGTGAGACAGCAAGTAGGTCTCCTTGGCTGCACCTAGCGCTTATTTAGAGAGAGGGATCCTGCATGCCTTGAAGGCCCAACTAGAGTGCTTGGACTTTATCTGGTGGGTAGTGGAAAGCCACTGGGGGTGATGGAGCAGGGAAATGATCTTTCTATGTCGTTCAGTCCATTTCGTTTTGTTTCTGCTCCCTTGTTCTCTGAGGACTATTTTCTTTCTTCATTTCTCCCAAGACAAAAAATCCTTTCTGCCCTTCAGCCTCTTCTCTCTGATCCCTAGTCACCCTCCTCCCAAATTCCTGCGTTCTGTTCTTGGCTTCTTCTCCTTGGCCATCCTGGCCTGTTCTCCCTGCTGTGCTTTTGTCTGGCTTCCCCTTCCTTTACCTGGTTCCTGACTCACCTTCCCTGGAGTAAGAGTTGGGTGGAGTTGGACTTGCTGAGAGATGGGTACCGGCATGGCGTGACCACGTGGTGGGAGCTGGTATGAAGGCAACTGAGCCAGGGGGATGTTCTCTATTCTGATGTAGGTCTATACATCTTTCAGGGAATGACCTGCCCCCGTTATGTGGCTAAGGCCCATTGGAAGGATCTTACTGGCTGGGGGCAGTGACTCACTCCTGTAATCCCAGCACTTTGGGAGGCTGAGACACATGGATCACGAGGTCAGGAGATCGAGGTCATCCTGGCCAACATGGTGAAACCCCATCTCTACTAAAATATAAAAAGTTAGCCAGGCATGGCAGTGGGTCCCTGTAGTCTCAGCTACTCAGGGGGCTGAGGTAGGAGAGTCAGTTGAACCCGGGAGGCGGAGGTTGCAGTGAGCTGAGATCGCGCCACTGCACTCCAGCTTGGTGACAGGGCAAGACTCCATCTCAAAAATAAATAAATAAACAAATAAAAAGGATTTTACTTTATATTTGTCATCCTGTTTAATGAAAATATAGATTTCCAAAGTAGATAAATTAGAGAGTGATGGGATCTTGTTTTCTTGTTTATAAATTTAGTGGAAAGATTAGTACTTTGGGAGGCAGAGGCAGGAGGATTGCTTGAGGCCAGGAGTTCACATCTAGCCTGGACAATATAGCTAGACTCCCATCTCTACAAAAAAATAAAAAATTAGCAGAGTGTAGTGGCACACACCTGTGGTCTCAGCTACTTGGGAGGCTGAGATGGGAGGATTGTTTGAGCCTGGGAGGGTGAGGCTGCAGTGAGCTGTGATTGCGCCACTGCACTCCAGCCTGGGGCAACAGAGTGAGACCCTGTTTCAAAAATAAAAAATAAAAATAAATAAATAAATTTAGTAGAAAGGGATATTGAACCAGATGGGAACAATGCAGACACTAGTGCTTTTTTCCTTTCAAACATCCTCCATCTATCCATGCATATATTCCTCTATTATATCCACCTTTTCATCCATTATATCCATCCATCCATCCACCATTATTTCCACCTTTTCATGCATCCACCCATCCCTTTATGCATGTATCCATTCATTACATACATGCATCCATCAAATAGCTATTGAGCATCTATCCTGTGCCAGGTACTATATTAGATGCTTTACATTTAATCCTTACAGAAACTCTCCAAGCTGGATATTGTCCTTATTTTACACATGAGGATACCCTGTGAAGTTAAGTAAGTTGATGAAAGTCACACAGCTAGTAAGTGACAGATCTGGGATTCAGCTCGACCTGCTGCAAAACACACACTCTTAGTGTTTAATCGAATGGCCTCTCTTGGTGTCACCAGTGCCTAGTTCTAAGTGTGGAACATAACAGCTGTGTTATTGAATGAATGGGCATACCAAGGTTCTGGAATGCTGGAGCTCTATAGCTCTATCCTAGGAGCAGGCTGGGGGCAGAAGGCAATGCTGGACTTCTAGCCCTATTGGCATTTGCTACCAGTAACCTAATGTTGCCATTACTACCCCCAGTATGGAGGTTTCTTCCCCATGCAGCTTGAAACTCTGGCAAGTCCTGCTGTCTTCTCTCCACCTTCCCAGCTCCGCTTCTGAGGGCATTCTTACCTTCCCCCAGGTAGGAAGTTCCAGGTACACATTTGGCCATTGCATCCAGCTTGACCAGTCTCCCCAGTGACTGGGTCTTACACGCCTGCCTCTCTGCTTCCCTGCAGGGTGGGCCAGCTTGCATTACTCTGGCCCTTTTATTGGCATTATTTCTAAGCTTTAGAGTTAGCTGTTCAATGTCAGGTCACAACTCCCTCTTCAGGTCCCATTGGCTGAGACAAGGATGTGAATGCAAATAGTTTATTTGAGAGGCTCCCTCAGGGAGCCCAGTGGTAGAGTAGGATTTGTGAGACAGGAAGGGAAGGAAGCTGATAAAATGTGTGTGAGGGAGCAGGTGAC
Source organism: Cacajao melanocephalus (assembly GCA_963573385.1). NCBI lineage: Eukaryota > Metazoa > Chordata > Mammalia > Primates > Pitheciidae > Cacajao > Cacajao melanocephalus. Next base: position 119,131 of record CAUYLG010050562.1, read on the forward strand.
TGTGGGCATCTGAGTCTCACTGCCTCTGGAGATCTCTGCAGAATATGCTTTAGAGATCCCCAACCCAGTGATAGGGGTCTTTGGCTAAGAGGTGGTGGGAAAGGGAGGGTGCTAACTTCATTGGTCCAGGCACCAATTCAGGTGCTAGTAGCTAGCAGTCCTCAGGTGGGCACTTTCATTTTTTATTTTTTGAGACAGAGTCTTGCTCTTGTTGCCTGGGCTGGAGTGCAATGGCACGATCTCGGCTCACTGCAACTTCCGCTTCATGGGTTCAAGCGATTCTCTCGGCTCAGCCTCCAGAGAAGCTGGGATTACAGGCGTGCGCCACCACACCCAGCTAATTTTGTATTTTTAGTAGAGATGGGGTTTCTCCATGTTGGTCAGGTTGGTCTTGAACTCCTGACCTCAGGTGATCTGCCCACCTTGGCCTCCCAAAGTGCTGGGATTATAGGCATGAAGCATTGTGCCTGGCCAGAAGGGCACTTTTGCTATCGTGAGTGCCCAGAGAGCGTGGCTGGGACCCTGACAGCTTCTGCAACCTCATCAAGCCCAGGCCTGGTCTGCCAAGCCCTCTTCCCACATTTCCCTTTCTATGTCCAAGAGGCTGCCCCAGGCAGACCCTTCCCCAGTCCCCAGCTCCACACTCACTGTGTTCTACAGATACTTAAGGAGCATCTACATGGTGCCATGGACAAAAAGAGGAAGCTGTCGGGGTGCCTCCAGGCACTCACAGCAGAGGAAAGTGACCCACACGACGGAGGCGCCTGCCATGTGCCAGATACTGGCTTGCCCTTCCCAGGCCTCATGCAAGGCCAGCAACGCCCCTGTGCTGTGGTATTCTCTTCTAGAGGGAGGCACAGACGTGCTGGGCGACACAGAGTCTAGAGCCATCTTCCACTTCCCTCCCAGCTCTAGCATCCTGAAACTGACCGGAGTGGTTTTTCTGACTTCCTTTTCCTTTCTCTCACTGCCCCTCCTCTTCCCCTAGCCCCATGGCTGTCATGTGGCTGCCTTTTAGTCAGCCTGGAACTGAGCCTCCTAGGACCCTCCCTCTGTGTGTCTGTCAGGAACAGAGTGCAATTCAGGGGCATTTTGGTGGGGGAGTCATTCTGTGTCATTCTGTGCAATGGCATACCTGTTTGCTCTGGCACAGGCTTGGTCATGCCTGCTTCCTAGAGAGGAGCCTTCTCCCCCTGGGCTCCACCTGTTGCTATCCCCAGACCTCCCAGCCTCAGGCTACAGGTCTTGCACTCTATAGCGCTGAGGGAATGGGAGGAATTAAAAGAGGAAAGTGGTGTGTAGGTAAGGCCTTCTGGGGTGGGGGGTAGAGATGGGCAGGAGATGGGGATGGGGCACAGGCTGGGCCTGGCGGTATGCTCCCGCTGGAGATGTGGTCCTGGGCCACAGTCACACACACCAAATCACAGCCCCTCTAACTTCCTCCAGCTGCCGGCCCCAGCCTTTCCCCTTGATGTTTCATTTCCAAACCAGATTTGCTCTGGGTGCATGTGCTGAGGTGGTGGGGGCAGGAGTGTGTCTGCCTGTGCCATTCCCTATCCTGTGGGCAGGCCCAGCTGTGGCAGCCTGAGTCTATCATCTCCCCACTCCGCCACTTGGATAGGAAGGTGGCTGCACTTACTCCAGGCAGGCGTGTTGTTGTGAGAACGGAGAGGATCGGTATAGGCATTGGAAGGTGGGGTTTATGTCTCGGGTTTGAGCTCAAGCATCTTGGGTCCAGGGAGAAGGTGTAAGGCAGCTGCTGCCTAGGTCTCACCACTATGGGGGAAAGCAGAGCAGGTCCGAGCCTTGGGCTGGGGAGGCAGGGGGGCATGGAGCCCAGATGAGTGGAAGAGAATGATGACTGAGAGCAGACTTCCCGAAGCTCCTCCCCGACCCCACCACACGCAGAGTTCAAGGCCCAGTGCTTCTTATAGTGTTTAAGGAAAGGAAAGGGGCTGGAAGTGTGTGTGGATTTTGCTTCCTGTTCCTCTGATACCTGGGTGTGGGTGGGGGAGATGGGGGCCGGTGGGGGCAGCTCCATCGGGTGGTCAGTGGCTTGATGAACCGTTGGAATGTTGCCATTTTCCTCCGTTGAGGAGACATGAGGTCAGGTAGGGGGCAGCTCACTCACTCCATCGGGTGGTCGGTGGCTTGGTGGGCCATTGGAATGTTGCCCTAGGAGGCCATTTCTCCTCTATTAGGGGAAGATGGGGGCTTTCAGGTCAGGTTTCCTCTGGCTCCCTGATGGAGATGGGGTGGGGATGCCAGCCGGAGGGCACTTAGGGCAGGAGCAAAGCTGAGTTCTGGGTCTAGGGCAGCTGACAGCATTTGGGAATCTGGGGTGGGCCTAGGGCTGGGATAGGATTCAGGCATGGGAGCCCCCTGGACTTCGTGCCCCTGTTAGCTCTTCCTGGAAGCCCAGCTTTTGGGTGGGATGGGGGTAAGGGGGCCTGGGGTTGGGCATAGGTGTGTGCTGTGAGGGGAGACGAGCCCCTGGCTGAGTTCCCAGGCCACTGCCTGTGTTGCCTAGTGGCCTCTGCCAGTGCTGGCTGCCCCGTCCTGCCCCCACCAGGCGTGACTCAGATCGAAAGCAGAAGCTGCCAGACATTGCACAGGGTGAAGTGAGGCAGAACCAACTGTGCTATTTTGGAACCTGGTTAATTCCCCCTTCTGCCCCCACCTCCCTGCCCTCAGGGCTCCCATCCCCTCCTGCTGTCTGGCACTTTAGCTTCCGCAAGGGGACATTTGGAGCAGGCCTTGGTTTCCCCTGGCATGGACATGGAGGGCCATGCTGGGCCCCTCTCCTTGCTGGGCCCCTCTCCCTGGCCAGAGATGCTGGATTCTGGGGACCGGCCCCCTGGGGTCGGGGAGGACAAGCGCCCTCTTCCGGTGGGAACTCATGGGCAGGCGGCCCTGGCGAGATGACGGTCACCAGGCCTGGCACCCACCCTCCCCCTGCCCATCTTTGGCGGCTCTCAGGCCAGCTGTCAGCTGCCTCTCCCAGGGGTGTGAGCTGACGAGAGCTTCAGGTGGGAGCCTCTCCCGGCAGTGAATCTCAGAGGGTTGGGAGGGATTTCCGGACCCAGAGGGGAGATATTCTGGGGCTGAGGGCCTTTCCAGAACCCATGAAATCACACACCCTGATACAGCCCAACTGACCCCCCCAGTTGATGGTTCTTTTTTGGTCATCCTAGGCCTGCTTGGGGTTCTGCCCACAATTTAGAGTTTCTTTGGAGCCCATCTGAGCCCGGGGGGGCCCTGCAGTGGTGAAAGAGGTCAGTGGGTGTGTGTTTCTGAGCTGAAAACGGGAGTGGAGCTGCGAGCTGTCACCTCTTCATGAACGGGGTGGATGAGGGTCCCTGGCCCTTCGGAAGCTGTGCGGTCAGGGAGAGGGTGGGCTTTACAGCTGTCGTGTGTGAGTGTGCATGGAGCTGGGCACGGGCCTGCAGTATGGCTGCCTCTCAGGGAACCCTGAGGTCAGAACCCCACTCTGCTGTTTACCCCCCGGCAACCTGGTGAGGACAATGTTTGTGTGCTGGAGGAGAGGGGGAGTCTGCAGGCAGGTGACCAATTAAAATTTGGGTCCTTGCCAGCCTCAGGTGAGCAGGACTTAGGTTTCTCATTGCTCAGATGGAGCTGGGGTTTAGGGAGGTAGGAGGTAGAGGCAGAGCCGTGTAGAGGAGGGAGGGGGCTCCTAGGCCTGCTGCGGGGGTCTCTGCACTCCCAGGTCTCCGGCGGAGCACACAGGCCCAGGCATACACTGTCCCCAAGGCTGTCTGCTCTCTGCTGGAGCTGCTCTTTGGGCAGGCAGGCAAGTCCTGGTGTGGTGTGTGTGTGACGATGAGTGTGTATGTGTGGACAGTGGTTAGTGTGTAAGAGGTGGTGTGTGCATGAATGGGCGCGTCTGGGTTGCTTTTTCAGTGGTAACTGTATCAGCTTTGAAGCCGTTTCCCCACAGACCTGGACTGTTTTCCCCTCCTGCATGGGCCAGAGCTCCAGCACCAGTGAGCCTGAACCCACTGCAGCCTTGCGTTCTGGCCTCTGCCTTGGCTTTAGGCCTGAGAATCAGGCTGCTCAACTTCCCCGTGGGGCTCAGAAGGGCCCTGCCTGTCCTTTAAAATAGCTCTGTGCTTCCATCAGGGGCCTGTGCTTCCCTGCTAAGTCCTCCCACCCGTCACCAATTTTCATGCTTGGAACCAGGGAACCAAGTCCCCAGGAGACAACAAGGGAAGTTTCTTTTAATGTGCCCACACACCTCCCGGGGCAGTTTGTTAAAATGTAGATTCTGACTCAGTGAGTCTGGGCAGGGCCTGCGAGTCTGTTTGTAACCAGCAAACAGGGCATGTGATGCCTTAAGAGGCCCTCTCCCATCCAAGGCCCTCACCATCCAGCCAGTTGATCAGTGGTCACCCAGGCAGGGAACTAATACAGACCACCTCTGAGGTGCTAGGCATATCACATACTTCAGTTCCGTTTACAGCCTCGCTGGCTGTAAGGAAGGTGGCATTACTGCCATCCTGTGTTACAGATGGGGAAACTGAGGCTCCGAGCGGTTAAGCACCTGCTCCCAGTCACAAAGCTGTCAAATGGCAAAGCCAGATTTGAACGCTGATCTGTCAGGGTCCAGAGCATATTCGTGATCCTCTCAGCCCAGCTGTCTTCCAGAGGGCGAGTTCAGGACAGACAATGTGGTGCGGGTGGAGGTGGGGTCCGGGACTCTGTCCGGGAACTGCAAGGGTAGTCCTGGGTGGTTTTGGGTGGAAGGGGTGTCTTGAGGGGAATGAGGGTCTGAATGGAAGTAGTTCTAGAGGAAACGAGCTGAGGGAGGCTGGTGTCCTGCCCCCACTTGCTTAGCCAAGGGCCCCTTCACTAATGGGCTCAAGACCCCCTACCTGCCTCCTGTGGCACTGTCCAGACAGACTCCACAGGGGTGCGCAGCACACTGTGGGCAGACATGGAGACCAGATGCCCCCGCTCTGTTACCTACCAGCTGTGTGACCTCTGGCAAGTTTCAGCTTCTCTGTGACTCAGTTGCCCCTCTGTAAAACAGGGAGATGTTAATACTTCTGGCATGGTGGATGGAGTTGTGGTGAGGATTAAATCAGTAATCCATAGCAACGCAGAACAGTGCCTGGTGCATAGTAAGCACTCAGTGTGCCTAGTCATAATGCCGCTTGGTTTGCACCTGAGGGAAAGCCAGCCACCTTCTGCAAACTGAATGCCGTTGTCCATGCTCATAGGTGTTTTTGTTCTTTCTTCCCCCATCCCCCTCTCCTTCAGTGGTACAGTAGTTGTTTCCAGAGTACGCAGAAGCAGGTTTGACTCTTAACAAAGTCAGGGAGTTGTTCTTTGCAGCAGACCAGCCACAGGGAGACTGGGGAGGCTGGGGCCAGGCTGGGGCAGCAGATGATGAAGGAGGAGCAGCCCCAGGAGCAGGGGCAGGAGCCAGGCACTGGTGGGGTTGGAGTGCTCTAAGGACCTTGGGCCTGGGGCAGGGAGGGCTGAGGCAGAGGTGGCTTAGGTACTGGGACCCTGAGAGCCATGATTAGCCAACTCAGGACAGATGGAGGGAGGCCTGGGCCTGTGGCTGGGTTTGGGACCAGGAGCCAGAAGCTGCTCTGTGTGCCAGCTGTGTGCCCGGCTGTGTCCGTAGTGCCCGCCTCTTCTCATACTTGGAGTCAATGAGCCTTCCCTGCCCTAAGTAGCTGGCAGCTAGCAGAAGACGCTGGAGTGTGGATTCTTTTCTCCTGAGGAGATGGAAAAGCAAAGGCTGGGTCCTAAGGCTGCCGTGGCTCTGGAGGCGGAATTCTCGAACGCCGGGGAATTCTACCCCGAATGCCGGGGCAGCCAGCACATGGGGCGGTGAAAGCGGTGCCTGGCTCTTTCCTCCCAGCCCTGCAGGCCAATTCTACTGGACCAGCCCTGTGCCCATCCATGCTGCCAGAACCATCAGCACCCCGGGCAGACGGTGGGGAGCCTATGAGAGGTCCCACCCAGCCTCTCCATGTTATTTGTGAGGGCCTCGAGGCCCAGAGAAGGGGCAGGACTTGCCCAAGGTCATACTGGGTGGTGCATAGCCAATTGCTGGTCTCCCAGTCCCACCCTGTCCTTAGCTAGGCTTTTGTGCTAGGCCCGTGGGGGCTGAGGGAGCCCTTGCAAAACAGACTCATCTCAGAGAGTCAGAGCTTGTGGGCCCCAAATTAATAATGGCATGAACTGATCAATCAGAGTCTTAGGCCTCATCTTCCCTGGGGAGGGACCTCAGTGACCACATAGGCTGACTTAGCATCTGTGAAAACTTAGCTAATCTTCCCGGCAGGGGAGGCGAGCCGGTCTGCTGGGGTGGGTCAAAGGGTGCTTGCAGGCACGTGGAGTCCCAGTCTCTAAGCCTCCTTTCTCCCCCTCAGGCCCCTTTCCTGTCCTAGGAGCCATCTATGGCTGAGCCCCACTCCTCCCAGCCCTTGCCACCCTCACCTCACTATGGTCTGGTGCCAGATCTCTGATGCCTGGGATCACATTTCTGTCTGACCAACTTTATATAGCCTCCCCTTCTGCCCGCTCTGACCCAGACCCTCGGGTGAGCTAATCGTCTCAGTGAGATTCAGATTTGTCACCCTCTGAGCCTCCTGGGCATGGATGTCTTGGCTGTTTAGCAAAGGAGTATCTGTGGGTGGGGTCTGGGAGGGCTGAGGAGCATAAAGGCCTCTCTAGGGAACCTCTGTAGGATTCACTGAGGGTGATATGGCATGGGGGAGTGGGGCAGGACTGGGAGTACAGCGGACAACAAGCCATCTATATGGAGAGACCTTTCCTATGGGCCCCAGGTTTCCTTCTCTGGGCCGGAGCTGGTGGTGGTCACATACCTGAGAGACCTGGGCTCGAATCCCCACTTCACTGTGTTCCTGCAGTGTGACCTCTGACAAGCTGCTTAACCCTTCTTTATTTGAGATGGAGTCTCGCTCTAGGTGCAATGGTGCGATCTCAGCTCACTGCAACCTCTGCCTCCTGAGTTAAGCCATTGTCCTGCCTCAGCCTCCCAAGTAGCTGGTACTACAGGCACGCGCCAACGTGCCCAGCTAATTTTTGTATTTTTAGTAGAGATGGGCTTTCACTGTGTTGACAAGGCTGGTCTCAAACTCCTGACCTCCAGTGACCTGCCTGCCTCAGCCTCCCAGTGTTGGGATTATAGACATGAGCCACTGCGCCTACTTAACCTTTCTGAGTCTCAGTTTCCTATCCTGCTGGTGTTGCTGTCTGTCCCGTCAGGTGTTTGTGGGGATGAATGATTGAACAGAGGTCCCCTCTGCAGTGCAATGTGGGAGAGACTCAGAGCATTTGCTCTGAATGGGTGATAACTGAGTGTGTGGGAGTCATGGGACCAGCAGCCCCTGAGGGCCCTGCATCTCTTTCTGGAAAGTCTGATGGGTGAGATGGCGTGGAGGTTCTGAAGAAGGAAAGTGATTTCTCCAAAGCTTCCCTGTAGCTAAGGAGACTGGTAGGTGGCACAGAAACAGCTAAAGAACAAAGCACGGTAGACATAGGCATGGAGCGGATGGAGTGCCCAGAAGGTGGGTGCCAGGGCTCAAGGGGCGGGCTTCAGTCTCACCACTCCCCAACCCAGGAGAAAGGTGGCTATGTGCTAAGGAAATCCTTAGACTGCAAGGGGCAGCTGAGGGATGCGGCTACCCGCATGTGCACATGTATGTGTGTGCACGTGTGGGTGCATGTGTGAGAGAAGAGAAAAAGAGAGAAGCATACACAAAGAGATAGAGGGTCCACATGGGTGTCTGGGCTAATCCGTGCATATCACAGGGGTAGAATCCCTTTCTGGTTTCTCCTTTCCTGCTTCTTTTAGCTACATGTCCCCTTGTCCCTGTCCTGCCATGCCCAGTGGCAGTCTTCCTTGCCAGGGCCCAGCTGGTCCCTGTGGGACAGGACAGGGTAACTCCGTGGTCTGTAAAGGCCTTTGAAGCTGCTCCCCCTGTTGATGTGGGCCAACAGGCTGGCCAGCCAGGAGGCGCCAGTTCCCACCCTTTCCTGTGGGATGTGAGCTGAAACTTGGGGCTGATGGGCCTGAGCTGTGGGAACGGGAGGCCATTAAGTGGGCCAGGAGCTTGTGTGACCGCCCTTCCTCTCTCCTCTCCTTCCTCTCCCTCCTCCCCACCTCCTGCTGGTGCTCAGAGATTTAAAAACAAGCCCCTGAGTGCCCCTGCCCCCAGCCCTGTGATCTCCACAGCACATCCCTGCAGGGGGTCCGGGAGAGGCGTGCAGAACGCATCCTGGGGGCTTGCTCTGCTGCCACTGAGGCGCATTGTGCAGGTCCCCCTTTTTGAGCCTCCGCTTCCTCCTGTAATTCATTCTTTGTTTCTTGATCTTTATTCATCACAAATAGGGGTTGGTCAGTCCACAGTAAATTTGCTCACTTGGCAGAGCAGTTCCGTTCCATGAAAGATACAGAAGACCACATCCTGCATGGCAGCCTTTGTGTGCTGTTGGAGACCAGTAGCACTCAGCCATGGTGAGGCAGGACAGGGTCCCGGAGGGAACCTGCCAGGGTGATGGTGACATTCACCATCTTGATCTAAACAGTGATTACACAAGGGCACATGCCTGTGAAGATTCACTGAGCAGTACACTACAAATCTATGCATTTTGCTAGGATAAATTATACCTCATGAAAAGGGAAAAAGACCAAAACATGGCATTAAAAACATTAAAAGCATGTATGTGTCCCATTGACCTCATTTCTGCTTCTGATATCAAGGACCTTCCAATCAAACAGTGCACACTTACCAGGTATCTTGGGTTTGCTGTTTCAGTATCGGAAGTTGCCAACTAATATAATAAAAAGCTACATGATGAAGTATCTCCAGTGTGCCAGGAACTGTGCTAAACACTCTGGCTACTTATCCGTCAGAACCCAAAGAGGTGGGCATTGTTACTGCTCACCTGCCTCTCTCATCTCCTGCAGTGAATGACATGATATACATGCTTTGGAAAAGAAAATTTTAAAGGACCCAAGGCTTTTGGAGAGGAAACAGAGGGCGGCTGGTAATAGGAAAAGCTGGCCTGAGGCCTTCCTGCCCCTATCTAGTAAGGAGAGACAGGCTGGGGTTACCACCAGGCTGCTCTGCCCCAGTCTGGGCTTTCAGATGGGGTGTGTGTGTGTCGGGGTGTGTGTGTGTGAATGAATGGGTGAATGGATGGGACCCTTTCCTCAAAAGAAACTTGTGCAGGGATGCCCCCAGTGGACCTGGATAGAGCAACATTGAATAGTGACGAGAATGGTGACACCTCCCCTCTGCCCATATATTCACACCTGCCGACAGCCTCCATACTCAGCCTCTTCACTTAGAGCACACCTGCTCTATGGGAGATGTGGCCCCAGCTGGCAAGCCCTGCCTGACTGATGGGAAGACTGAAGCCATGCCCAGACATTGAGTCCAGTCCAAGGCTGGGACTTGAACCCAAGCACTTGGCCTTTCCCACAGCAGCATATGGGCAGGATTGCTGGCTCCTGGGAGTCATAGGACTCCTTTCTACCTCTCACCCTGTTTGGGCCTGGGCCATCTGATGCCCCCTCACCAGGCCTTACAGTGACTCATGACCACCTCCGTAACTTGGAATGGCTTTGTCCATGGGAATTATGTGAGGTCCTTGTTCTGTTTCCTTGTTCGTCAGGACTTCCTCTGCCACCTCCCCTGCCAGAGGGGGCTGAGAACAACCCCAAGTTTGGTATTTTTTCCTCTCTTCCCTTCCTAAGGCTGAAAGGTTCCTAGGAGGCCACGAAGCCCTTCCCTTGCCTCCAGGAGCCTCGCACCTGTTCAGGAAGCCTTCGTTTTGTGGTCAGTTTCTTTCCCTAGGACTGACCAGGCAGCTCCCCCACAACTGACAGTGTGTAACAGACTGCATCAGAAGAAAACTTCTTCCGACCACAGAGACACAGAGCATCATCAATGGCTTCAACAGGCCTTCCGGCTTCTGGGCTTGCACACTTTGTTGTTTCAGCCGCCAGACATGTGTTTTTCTGGGAATACAGGAAATTATCCCTGCTCTTTGAGGAAGGGTAGAGGGTTTTTTTTTTTTTTCTGCCTGTGTTTGGGGATTCCAGACTGTTCCATCATCCTGGACACCCTCTGGCCCCTGGGCTCGATGAAAGAGATCAGCTGCTGAAACTCTTTGATGGTAGAAAGACTTCTTCATTGAGAATTCCTAAAACAAAACGTGGCTGCCCTCACCCTGAATGCAGGACTGAGGCCAAACTACCAGCCCCAGGGTTGGGGCAGTGCAGCCAGACTTGGTCCAGCCTTGCCGCTCATTAGCTCTGTGACCTTCAGCGAGTGACAACTTCTCTGGGCCTATGTTTCCTCATTCCTCGAGTGGGGACAACAATGGTATCCACGTCACTCACAACACGAAATAATTGTGATAATTACATAAGGTACTTCGAACAGTACCTAGCACACAGTAAGCACTCTATGAGCATTAGCTGTTAGCATAAAATATTTTTTCTCAATTAGAAAGATACACATGTTCATTATAGAGAAAGAATAACATTCCAAAAGGCTCTTAAAACTACACAAAACACTTATGGTTGCATCATCCAAGGAAGTCAGTAATTTTGCATATTTCCTCCCAAAAGGTTTTTCTATACATATTTTTACATTGTGATGATAAGATTTTATGTACAATTTTACATCCTCCGTTTTGTCACTTGACATATCCTCATGTTATTTATTGTAAGTATTTATTGTAAGCAGTCCATCAGGAGGGACACACCATAATTTATTTAACTATCCTATAACTGGACATTGAGGTTAGTTTTGATTTTTTTTTTTGTATAATGTGAAGTGCATCTTTGTGCACAAAAGCCTTTTCTGCATCTATGACTGCTTCCTTGGACTAGTGAATATTTTTCAAGGCTTTGATATACATTGGCAAATTGCTTTTCCAAAGACGATGTACCAAGGTATGCTCTGGCAATTGTGTTGAAGGTGCCTGGTACCAAAGGCATTTTAAAGTCATACACACACTTGGGGAAGGGGGGGTTTTGGGGAAGGTGTGGTGTTGGTGAAGATAGTTTACTTAACTCTTCTTTTAAATTGTTTAAATGTGTGCCCTCTTTCTTCTTCTTCTTTTTTTTTTTTGAGATGGAGTTTCACTCTTGTCACCCAGGCTGGAGTGCAGTGGTGGGATCTCGGCTCACTGCAACCTCTGCCTCCCAGGTTCAAGCAATTCTCCTGCCTCAGCCTCCCAAGTAGCTGGGACTACAGGCATGTGCCACCACACCTGGCTAATTTTTGTATTTTTAGTAGAGACGGGGTTTCACCATGTTGCCTAAGCTGGTCTTGAACTCCTGACCTCAAGTGATCCACCTGCTTTGGCCTCCCAAAATGCTGGGATTACAGGTGTGAGCCACTGCACCCAGCCGGTCTGCCTTCATTGTTATGTGATTTTTAAATGAGAATATAACACACATACAGAAAAATATAAATTGCAAGGGAGCAGCTGTACAAATTATTATAAATATGACACTCTCATGGCACCAACACCCATATCAAATTACAGAACATTCCTAACCCCCTCACCCACCAAGCCATCTTGTGCCCTCTCCCAGGCAATCCCCGAGGGTAATTAGGATCCTGACTTCTAACACAGATTCATGTTGCCTGTTTTTGAACTTACATATGCAGAGCATGCTGTATACGCTTTTGTGCCTGGCTTCTTTTGTTAACATTACTGTGAGAGTCATCTGTGTCATGTGTGACAACGGTGTGTTTGCTGTCATTGCTTTATAGCGTTCAATTGTATGGATGTACCATCACTTCATTTTTTTTTTTTTTTTGAGACAGTGTCTTGCTCTGTTGCCCAGGCTGGAGTGCAGTGGCGTGATCTCGGCTCACTGCAACCTCCACCTCCTGGGTTCAAGCAATTCTCCTGTCTCAGCCTCCTGAGTAGCTGGGACTACAGGCACACACCACCATGCCTGGCTAATTTTTGTATTTTTTGCAGAGATGCAGTTTCACCATGTTGGCCAGGCTGGCCTTGAACTTCTGACCTCAGGTGATCTGCTCGCTTCGGCCTCCCAAAGTTCTGGGATTACAGGCATGAGCTACCACGCCTGGCCCACCACTTCTTCACCCATCTTTCTTTAATGGACATTTGAGTGGTTTTCAGTTTTGGCTCCTGTATATGAAAACATGCTAGTATATGTGCTTTGGTGAACACATGGATGCTTTTCTGTTGGGCATGAATAGGAGTGGAGTCCATGGGTCATGGAGTGTGTTTTCAGCTTCCTGCTCCAAGTTTTAAACAATCATTTGGCTGGGCGCAGTGGCTCACGCCTGTAATCCCAGCATTTTGGGAGGCCGAGGCGGGTGGATCACGAGGTCAAGAGATTGAGACCATCCTGGTCAACATGATGAAATCCCGTCTCTACTAAAAATACAAAAATTAGCTGGGCGTGGTGGTGCACGCCTGTAGTCCCAGCTACTTGGGAGGCTGAGGCAGGAGAATTGCTTGAACCCAGGAGGCAGAGGTTGCGGTGAGCCGAGATCGTGCCATTGCACTCTAGCCTGGGTAATAAGAGTGAAACTCCGTCTCAAAAAAAAAAAAAAAAAAAGAATCATTTAGAGGGCAAAAAAATCCCCAAAGCAGTTCAGGCCTCACAAGCCACTGAATGGACCTCTGTCAGCTGAGAGTAGTTTGAGGGCACTGAATGAAGATGGTACTCCCCGCCCCAGAAGCCCTTGTCTGGGGCTGTGGTGGAAACTGAGTGGGGCCCTGGCCCTCCAGCTCCAAATGCTATGTGCCTGCTGACCCTGGCTCTGTGTCTCTGCTGGCCACTGGGTGTCCTAAGGTCCTCAGCTGGCCTAATGACCATTGCACTGAGCAGGGCAGGGCTTGGGTGGAACTAGGGGGATTCCTTCCCTTTGGCGACCCACCTTTGGACATGACTGGAAGCACTGGAAGCAGGCTAGGCCCCCCATAAACCCCGAGAAGCTGCTGTGCTTCCTTTCTCCTGGGTTAACAGAACCACACAGGTAGCATATATTCTCACTGTAAGAGTTGAGTGCTTCTCAAGTGGAACGAGGAACTATAAAAATCCCTCTTTTTCCCTCCCCCTCCACCACCCCTTCCCACTCCCCTCCCCAGTGGCAACAACTCTGAACAGTTTGGGGTGCTGGGGGAGCCTAGAATAGTAGTTAAAGAGTGGGGGCTGTGAGCCAGTCTGCCTGGATCAAATCTCCATTCTGCGACTTAATCAGCTGTGTAACCTTGAGTGAGTTCCTTCACCTCTCTGTGCCTCAGTTTCCTCCATGAAAAATGGGGACAATACTAGTACTCAGCTCATTGGGTTGTTGTGAAGAAAACAAAAGAATGAACATTTGAAAAGCACAGTGGCCAGCCCTGACCCACGGCAATCATTCACAAAGCATCTAGTGGCAGGTGTGATGATCCTCCTGATCCTTTCCACACATATACCATTTCCTGCTTCATGGGCTCAAGCTGTGCATTTATTCTGCACTTTACCTTTTTCACTCAATACTATATCTTTGATATCTTCTTTCCTACATCTGAGACTTCCCTGTTCTGGGCTCCTCTTTCTCATTGCCTCTCTCATGGAGACCAGTGATTTCTCCCTGTCTTTCTCCTCCCCGTATCCACATCTTCCCTCAGTATGGTTCTGACAAGACTGGTTCATACTAAGGTGTAAATGACTGATGGGCAAGGCCCACACACAGGCTGGATGAAACCAGCTCTGGCCTGACCAGAGGAGACCAGGATCCCCAGTTATGAAGCAACTGCCACATACTTACTTTGAATCCTCCCAGTGGCCCCAAAAGGCAGGTGCTGTGCTTAGCAGGTGCCGTGTTTTACAGGGGAAGACAGCAAAGCACAGAGAGGTGAAGTGGCTTTCTGAAATCGCCTAGCCAGTAGGGGCAGGGAGCCTATGGGACTGTAGAACTCATTTTGGACATGACTAAGCTGGAACCCAGGCTGGGCTTTGAGGCAGAGTCAGCTGAGAGGTTCTGGGTGGGCAGCACTGGAAGGCAGCTGGAGGGTCCTGGGGGTGTTGACGGGGGCAGCCATGTGATGGGGGCAGCCATGTGATGGGGGAGAAGCAGGGATTTTCTAGGGCATCAGACCCTTCCACTCATGAGGAGAGTGTTACCTGGGAGGAGCAGGGGAGAAGATCTTCAGGGCAATGCCCATCCCTGGTGTCTACATGGAGTAGGCACTCCAGGCCTCCAGTGTTACTGAACGAGCACATGGCAGACCCGTTCCAAGCATGCTGGGTCTGAGGGGCCAGATGGGAGTGGCTGGGGGCATTTTGGTTCTCCCACGTCCATCCTGTTAGTTCTTCCTGGCTAGACTGTCCGGGGAGGCTGTGAGAGGCCCCTGAGGGTTTGAGAGTGAGTAGGTATGCTCGGAGGCTGAGGGTGGGGGATTAGCATGCCCTAGACCACCCCCATCGCTCTCTGATCGCCTCAGGGGCCTCCCTTACCCATGCCCATCCAACTCACACCACACTCAGCAACCCGGGGCTGGGAACCAGGGCCAGGGGAGAGGGCTGGAGCTTCACTGGAGGACAAGCTCTGTGGGTGTGACAGCTCCAACCATGGGGATGGGGAGCCTCACTGGCCTGCCATCCTATGTCAGAGGACAGGGGACAGTAGCTAAGGCTACTGACACCCACCGATGCACAGGTACCTTGCTGTGTCCACTTCTCCAACGTCCTCTCCCAGGAGGCTTACCTGGATTCTGGCAGGGGGTGGTGGGGCAGGGATTCCCAAGTCCGTTGTGCAGATGAGGGAACTGAGGCTGGCCCAGCCAGCGAGAGGCAGGGCCTAGCCCAGGCTCTCCTCATAGCAAAGCCAGCTCCAGCCGAGGCCAGGCCAGACGCTCAGCCCTTTGTCAGAGAAACAAGGAGCTTGTTCTCCCCCAGCCCTCCCTGTGCCGGCTGGCACTGCCAGGCCCGGTGCCTGCACCCCCACCAGGGCCAACTGAAGTCAGATTGTCCCCAAGGGTGTGGGGGGGTGACCCAGTGCTGTGTGGGTGGGTGTATAGGGGATACAGCTGCGAGGGGGTGGGCTGGGCTGGGGTCAGAGCCTATGAGGTCTGTAGGGCTAGTGTGTGTGTGGTGGGCAGTGGGGGCACAAAGACAGGGATACCCCTCTGTAGCAGCATAGGAAGGGGGTGGGTGAAGGCCTGGGTGGAGGCTGCAGCTGTGTTCCTGCTGCAGGATGGGAAGGGAGTGGTGGATATCTGCTCCTTTCTCTCTGGGGACTGCCCTGTTGGGAGCTAAGCAGAGAGACCCAAGGGGCTGAGACAACCCCTTTTCTGATTCATGGTGTAGAGGGGCAGAGAAGGAAGGGAGGTGGGGTGAGGGTCGTTGCCTGACTTCCCACCTTGTCAGGAAGGCACAGTGGTGGTAGGAGGAGTCCTGACTGGCAGTCAGGTGGCATGGGCTTCATTCCTGGGCCAGGCAGCCAGGCAGCCTGCAATAAGCTTCCTGCCCACTCTATGTGGAGACCCTCTCCTCCCCAGCATGGGCCCAGAGGTCACGCTGCTTGGAGCTGGGTTCCAGCTCTGTCCCTTTTGCTGCTGAAAGACACTTAATCTCCTGTGCCTCTGTTTCTCCTTATCCATAAAAGGAGAGTATTTCTCAGAAATCCTTCATCGGGCTGTTTGAGGTGAAAGAGTTTGGAACATTGCCTGACATATAGTAAATGCTCAAATAAATGCAAGTTATTATTATTTCTATGATCTGGTGATTTTCACTGAATATTTGCCTCAGTTCTTTTGGCTAATGCTGACTAAGTCCAGTGTCTGGCATTAGCCAGAACATGTCAGCCTTTGCTGCTCTCCTTCGCCATCCCCGATGCCTGGGCCTCATTGTCAGGAGCTTGAGACGCGGCTCTGGCCTCTGGTCCACACTGATCCGTTTGCCTGCCAGTCATGTGCTCATCCATGTCTCATACACTCAGCCTCCCAGGTGCTACACACTGTGTAAGACATATTAATTTCATATAATGCTCCAGTCTTCTGAAGCAGAAACTGTTTATTAATGAGAAACTGAGGCTCAGAGAGTTTATGTGACTTGCCCAAGGTCACACAGCGAAGAAGTGGCAGAACTAGGATTCAAGCCCATATCTGCTCAGTTCAAAAGTCCTTGCTCAACCACAAAGTCATACTGCCTCTTGCAAAATCCCCAAGATGGGACCCTCCAGCCCCTACCAGGACCTTCATGGGGTCTGCACACACCCAGGAGCCCTGCATCTCTGAGTCTCAGCCTATCCCAGCTGGGGAGGACCTTAGAAATCACTGGATCCAACTCTTTCACGTTGCGCATGGAGAGATGGAGGCTCTGAGGGGGAAGGGACTTGCCCTGGGTCACTCAATGAGCTAGGGACAGAGCGGGCCCAGCTGTAGGACTCATTCTTCCCTGTCCTTCCTTCCAGACTGGACCTGGGGGCTGAAGTCACACCTGTCCACTGAGACCTGTAGAAGATTAGGGCTGATGTGCTGGGTAGTGGGAAGTCCTCTCTGGGCCCTGGCAGTGCCAGGTGCCTGGAAGTGGCCCTCCCTGCACAGGTGTGCAGGCTTACAAATAAGATTCATTTCTTCACACCCAGTGCCTGGCTTACAAATAAGATTCATTTCTTCACACACGCATTCCGCATTTGCCATATCCCAGGTCCTGGGCCAGAGGCCCAAGGTATAGCAGTGAAAAAGACAGAAAATGTCTGCCCTCGGGGAAGTGTACATTCCCAGTAAGAAAGAGACAGACAGTGATTGAAGCAGCTAAGCAAAAATGCATAGTATTTAAGATGGTGATAAGTGAGATGGAGAAAAATAAAAGGGAAGAGGCCTAGGGAGTGGGGATGGGGGCTTTGTAATTTTAATAGGGTTGTCCTAGAAGGTTTCTAAGGTGACATTTGAGTCTTGGAGGAGGTGAAGGAGTGAGCCATGATGTCATCTGAGGGGAGAGTATTCGGGCAGAGCGAACAGCAAGGGCAGAGGCCCTGAGGTGGGGGCATGCCTGGGATGTTTCAGGGATTGCAGTGGCTGGTGGATGTAGCTGGAGCAGACGAAACGAGGGAGAGCCGGCGGATGGGATCAGAGGGAGACATGAGCTGGGGCAGATCCTGGGAGGCTCTGGTCATAGTAAGGACCTTAGCTCTTCCTCTGAGGAAGGTAGGAGCCAAGGGGAGTTGTGAGCAGAGGGAAGGACAGCATCTGACTTAGGATTTAACAGGATCCATCCACTTACTGAGTTGCCGGTAGAATGTCCTAGGACAAGCCAGAGGAGGCAGTCTGAACACTGGGCTGTCCCTGTGGGAATCCAGGTAAGACCCGGAACAGGCTGGGCCCACCTTGTGGCAGCAGAGGAGGATGGATCTGAGGTCAGATCTGACAGGATCAGGATGTGGGCGTGACACAGAGAGGAGTGGAGGTTGACTCTTAGAGTTTGGGATTTACCAACTGTGATCAGTGAAGAAGATAGAACCTTCAGTTTTGGTCCAGGAACCAGGAAACCGATTCACGTCTCAGCTGTCACCCTCTTGCTCAGCGACCTTGGGCAAATCTCTTCCCTTCTAAGGGCTCCGTGTCTTCTCCTGTAAAATGGATGCCATCCCAGTCATTCTGGCCTCCCCCGGGCCAGCCCACGTGCTTTGAGGAGGACAAGTGCCTCACATACCTGCCGCCCCTTCTTGTCCACAGGGAGCCAGTGCCGGCAGCCACCATGGCATCACGCATAGGGCTGCGCATGCAGCTCATGCGGGAGCAGGCACAGCAGGAGGAGCAGCGGGAGCGCATGCAGCAGCAGGCCGTCATGCATTACATGCAGCAGCAGCAGCAGCAGCAGCAGGCGCTCGGGGGGCCGCCCACCCCGGCCATCAACACCCCTGTCCACTTCCAGTCGCCACCACCTGTGCCTGGGGAGGTGTTGAAGGTAGGGCCTGTCCTGGCCTGCCCCCTACCTCGTCCCCGCGGGTCCCAGCTTCCCCTAGAGCCCTTGCCTTTTCCCCTCCCAGGTGCAGTCCTACCTGGAGAATCCCACATCCTACCATCTGCAGCAGTCGCAGCATCAGAAAGTGCGGGAGTACCTGTCTGAGACCTATGGGAACAAGTTTGCCGCCCACATCAGCCCGGCCCAGGGCTCTCCGAAGCCCCCACCAGCTGCCTCCCCAGGGGTGCGAGCTGGACACGTGCTGTCCTCCTCTGCTGGCAACAGTGCTCCCAACAGCCCCATGGCCATGCTGCACATCGGCTCCAACCCCGAGAGGGAGGTGAGTGAGGAGCTGGCCAGTGGCCGTGTGGCTTGCAGAGCTGGTGCCCACTGCTGTGCTTCCAAGACGCCTAGTCTAATGGCAGAGGCAGCGTTGCCACCTTCAGGGAGCCTCAGTCTGACGGGGAGACAGAGCCCTCATCAGGGAGCTCCAGTCTCCAGGGGGATGACACAGCCCTGCCCTCAGGGAGCCTCACAGGGGAAACACCATCCTTATTTTCGAAAGCTCTGCTAGGAGGCTGGGTGCGGTGGCTCACGCCTGTAACCCCAGAACTTTGGGAGGCCGAGGTGGGCGGATCACTTGAGGTTAGGAGTTCGAGAACAGCCTGGCCAACACAGTGAAACTCTGTCTCTACGAAAAATACAAAAATTAGCTGGGCGTGGTGGTGCACGCTGTAATCCCAGCTCCTCGGGAGGCTGAGGCGGGAGAATCGCTTGAATCGGGAAGGCAGAGGTTGCAGTGAGCCAAGATTGCGCCACTGCCCTCCAGCCTGGGCGACAGACTGACTCCTGAAAAAAAAAAAAAAAAAAAGGAAAAAAAGAAAAAAGAAAGCTCTGCTAGGGAGAAACAGAAGATTTATATGGGAAGGCCCAGCACACTCCCCAAGCAAGAGACAGAAGTGAGAGCAAGGAAGCTCCCTGGGCAGGTAGGCTCCTTGGCAAGAACCCTGGCTTGGCGTTGGGCCAGTGGGACCTGGACACCTCATCTCTTCTCTGGCCTATTTCCTCTTTCCCCAGATAAGTAGGTTGGGTGAAGTGGGCTCCAAGGTCCCTCCAGGTCAGTGGGCGTCCCAGTGCCTCTTTCCCCTGCCCACCTCCAGGTGGGCCGTCCCCAGATGTACTTTTCTGTTTTCCAGTTTGATGATGTCATCGACAACATTATGCGTCTGGATGATGTCCTGGGCTACATCAATCCTGAAATGCAGATGCCCAACACGGTACTCCTGCATAGGGTGGGGTGGGTGTGCAAGGGTGTCAGGGAGGGGGCACCCACAGTGGCTCTGAGCCTGGAGAGAGCTGGAGACAGGGTTATTACTGGGCAGAGCTGGCATCTTTCTGTAGAGATAAGAGTCATTGGCCAGGCACGGTGGCTCACGCCTGTAATCCCAGCACTTTGGGAGGCCAAGGCGGGTGCATCCCCTGAGGTCAAGAGTTTGAGACCAGCCTGACCAACATGGAGAAACCCTGTCTCTACTAAAAATAACAAAATTATCTGGGCGCAGTGGCACATGCCTGTAATCCCAGCTACCTGGGAGGCTGAGGCAGGAGAATTGCTTGAACCTGGAAGGCAGAGGTTGCGGTCAGCTGAGATCATGCCATTGCACTCCAGCCTGGGCAACAAGAGCGAAACTCCGTAACAAAAAAAAAAAAAAAAAAAAAAAGAGTCGTTTTTACTAAATAATGTGACAAGGGCAGGGGCCAAGAGGAATTATGAAGCATGAAGGCTGCGCCTCAGCCTGTGCGCACCAGGGGGCTTCAGAGGGGAGAAGGGGCTGGGGACATGGAGCGGGCGGGGGAGGGGGCTGTCCAGGTTGGGGAAGGGACAGGGGGAGGCAGGGAGAGGACTGCATGGGTGGAGGGGCAGTGTGTCTACAGGAAGGTGTGGAACTAATGAGCTTCTTTCTGGACTTGGGCCTCCCCTCCTTTACCAAGCCCAGGGCCCAACAGGTAAAAACCTGTGTCCCTCACTCATGGAGCAAGTGATCTGGGGCTGGCCTTGTCCCCAACCACAGGAATCCTCCCTCTGGCAGGTTCCTGCATCTCCCGGCAGAGGTGGGGTGGCAGATGGGGAGGAGCTGGGCTTGGAGTCAAGAGACCTGGCTTCTGGCTTTTGGTGCGCCCTTAGGAAATCACTCAAGCGTACTAAGCCCCAGTTTTCTCAGCTGCAAAATGGGGTGATGCTGTCTACCCACAGGATAGTGGGAAGATTAGATGAGGCAAGAAACTGAGCGCAAGCTCTGTGCAAAGGTGACAGGTGTGAGTGCTAAGCAGGTGGGATTGCCAGTGCCCCTCCCGCCCGCTTTTCTTTGGAGGTCCTGAACCTCAGCTGCTCACTCCTGCCTTTGGGCATGAGCCTTTACCGTGGGTCCCAGCTCATGCTACCAAGGGAAAGTCCCCAGTTCCTGTGGTAGAGAGTCAAGGAGTCACTCATTAGTCCCCACTGCCCTGGTGACATTGCTGAGTGGCTTAGCAGGAGCTGGCCAGGGCTGGTTGGGTCCAAACCTACAGCTAGCAGGGGCAGTGAGGGCTGAGGAGGGAGGGAGGGTGCAAGTGACTGGTCCCTTTAGCAGTTTCTGTGTACACTGTGGGGCATCTGGGCCTGTGATTTGTTCTGCATGTTTCTGTGACAGGAGATCTTTCCAGAGCTCAGATCTCTCCCTGTGAGACTCCTGCTTACACCTCCCCTGGCTGCCCATTCCTAAACTCCAGTATCTTTGCAAGTCGAACACTGTACTGGGGATCCAGATGCATCTGCCCTGCCTCCAGCACCCCCACCCCCACCACTTCTGCCCCTTGAACTGCTGGAATTGTACTCTGCCCAGCGGCCCTGTCTGCTGGTGCCCTGCCGGCTGCCTGGAGTGCCTTTTCTCACATCCCTGCTCAAGACTCTGTTGCATTCCATGCCCTCCAGTAGACCTCCAGAAACTCTAGAATTGATTATATTACCTGCTCTAGGGCTTCCATAATGCCTGGGGCCTAATCCTATCACATATTATTGGTTGGATCACTCCTCTCAGCCACTCTAGGCCAGGGGCTCCTTGAGGGCAGGGACTGCATCTTATTCAGCTCTGGACTCTGCAGACCTTCAGGTTGAATTGCTGGGTAAAGAGGCCTGAGGTGAATTTTGACACTCCTGGTGTCCCTGGGAAGGACTGTTCCTGGGATGATAGGCCCTGGAGGGGGCTCCCCATGGAAAGGGATATGCTCATGTGTCTCCCTCACCCTCCACAGCTACCCCTGTCCAGCAGCCACCTGAATGTGTACAGCAGCGACCCCCAGGTCACAGCCTCCCTGGTGGGCGTCACCAGCAGCTCCTGCCCTGCAGACCTGACCCAGAAGCGAGAGCTCACAGGTACTGCCTCCCTCTATCCCTGTGCCCTTGAATATCCGACTCTTCCCTCCTTTTCTCCCTCCCTACCAGCTCCTCTCTCCTTCTCCTTCGGCCTCCAGATGCTGAGAGCAGAGCCCTGGCCAAGGAGCGGCAGAAGAAAGACAATCACAACTTAAGTGAGTCTGGCCCTGCCCCCTCTTCCCTGCCTCCTTCTTCCTTGTTCTCGCCTGGGCTGGCTAAAAAGCCACTCCCTGACCTGCACAGGTGGAAGGCCTCCCTGCTCAAGGCCAATTCGCTTGCAGGTGGCTTAAGCCCTCCCATTACTGTCACTCAATGGTGGGTGGGTCTATTAGTGCTGTCTTTCCACTAGACCTCTTTAGCACAGGGTGGGAAGGGTTCCTGGAGGGACATTCATGAAACCCCCAGTTTTTCAGGTTGTTTTCTGGGTTAAGGCATGGAACCTGGGGCGTCAGAGTTCTGTGTGTTGGGAAGAGTCCTACCCCAGGCAGCTTTGCTGTGCTGCCAGCATCAACGGGGCCAATTCTACCTTTTGGCCCCCTTAATTGTGTTTGGCCTTTGCCCTGGACCCCCCAATCCCTATAGAAATCTCAGCCTGTTTGTCACCTATTACTTCCTGGAAGGACTAAATCTAAGCTGCAGGGTGCCCTTGAAGCACTCCTCCCTGGGCTGGGTGCTTCTCCCCATGGGCGGTCCCCAGCCTTCTAATTGCTCCTTCTGGAATCTGTTACCTTTAGTTGAAAGGAGACGAAGGTTCAACATCAACGACCGCATCAAGGAGTTGGGAATGCTGATCCCCAAGGCCAATGACCTGTGAGCAGGTTTCTGAGGAGGGAGGGTGATGGGTCTGCGGTGGGCAGCAGCTGACAAGTATTATCTGCTCTCAGTCCCATGCTAGTTGCTAGGATGGGGGAATTCATCTCCCAAGACCCCAGCCTGGCCTATCCTGGACTATCAATCCTCCTGCCCCTCAAACACCTTTTTTTTTTTTTTTTTTTCTGAGATGGAGTCTCTGTTGCCAAGGCTGGAGAAGCTCATCTATTTGAGAAAAGATCTCTCCCTCTCCCAAATCAGGAAAGCTCCAGACAGATGAGTTTCTGTCCTGGAAGTGAGGCTGAAGTCAAGGGAGGCTCCCTGGAGGCAGAGCCATGCTGAAAAAGTTTTCTTAAGGGCATTGGGCTGGTAGAAAAGAGGCCGGGCATGGTGGCTTATGCCTGTAATCCCAGCACTTTGGGAGGCTGAGGCAGGCGGATCACTTGAGGTCAGGAGTTCAAGACCAGCCTGGCCAACATGGCGAAATACCCTCTCTACTAAAAATACACAAATTAGCTGGGCACAGTGTTGTGAGCCTGTAGTCCCAGCTACTCGGGAGGCTGAGACAAGAGAATTGCTTGAACTCGGGAGGTGGAGGTTGCAGTGAGCCAAGATCGTGCCACTGCACTGCACTCCAGCCTTGGCAACAGAGACTCCATCTCAAAAAAAAAAAAAGGTGTTTGACAGGCAGGAGGATTGATAGTCCAGGATAGGCCAGGCTGGGGTCTTGGTAGTCTTGGGAGGGAGGCTGCTCCAAATTGCCTGGTTTCATCAAATTAGTGACGTGGGCAGTAGCAACAGAAGTCACCTAGGAGGGCCTATTCTCTGCAAACAGATCATCCATCTCCAGATCTGGGGTTGCTGGGTAAGACTGGGACAGGCCACATAAGCTCTGCAACCAGAGCAATGGCAAGGATTTGGTCACTCTTCTGAGCATGTTCCTCTGATTTGCCTGGTCTGCTGCTGCAGGGATGTGCGCTGGAACAAGGGCACCATCCTCAAGGCTTCTGTGGATTACATCCGGAGGATGCAGAAGGACCTGCAGAAGTCCAGGGAGCTGGAGAACCACTCTCGCCGCCTGGAGATGACCAACAAGCAGCTCTGGCTCCGTATCCAGGTCTGGTCCTGAATTTAGACTTCTTTGGTAACTCTGACCCTTAACCTGGCTCCCGGCCCCAGGGGGTAGTGCTTATACTTCTGAAGTAGGAGACACAGGAAGATGCCCATTAGGAAGGACGATGTGTCAGTTAGGATGTTTTGCTTTGGTAACAAACAATCCTTAGCATCTTTAAGCAACAAATATCAGCTGGAGGTTCTGTTCTGTGAGGCCCTCATTCTGGGACCCAGGCTGCTGGGACCCAGCTCTGGTCCCATCTCTAGATGGCTCTCAGAGCCATTGTCACTCAAGGTGCCACATGTGACTTCTGTTCAATGGGCTTGGCCAGTGCAAGCAAACTCTACAAGCACTCTAACCACAAGAGGCAGGAAACTGCAAACGTATCATGTGCCTGGGAGGTACAGAGCTGGAATCATTTGGTGGGTGGTACTAGGAATCTCCACAGGGTCAACCTAAAGAACAAGGACTTGGTAGAATCAGCCCTAGCAGCTGAAACTGAGACTTCTAGTCCTGGCTCTGTGTTGAGGGCCTCTTGTCCTCTTTAGACCTGAGGCTGGCCCTTTACACAGAGGGCGATTGGACTGCACCTTGTTTCTCTTTCTTATGGCAGATGATACAATTTACATTAAAATCAAGAACACATAGGCACACTCAAAGTGGAAAATCAAGTTTCATGAAGGAATGCTCTGCCCATCCTTAATAGATGCAATGCATTCTAATAGTTTCTAGTCTAGTCTAGACAACGCAATTTCAATTAAAAAAATAGAAAGCTGGTCAAGACTCACTACAGTGGTTTCACAACCCACTAATGAATTATGACTTGTAGTCTGAAGAAACACCGGTCTAGGCTCTGGAACTACCATATGCTTTCTTCGAATGGAAACACCTTGCTCTGTGCTGTTGAGCAGGGGCAAGTGCTATGACGGAGGCATAGGGGAGGGGGCCTGATGGCTGGTGCCCATGGGTGTGTTCCCCAGCCTTCTATCTTCTCCCCTGCAGGAGCTGGAGATGCAGGCTCGAGTGCACGGCCTCCCTACCACTTCCCCATCCGGCATGAACATGGCGGAGCTGGCCCAGCAGGTGGTGAAGCAGGAGCTGCCTAGTGAAGAGGGCCCAGGGGAGGCCCTGATGCTGGGGGCTGAGGTCCCTGACCCTGAGCCACTGCCGGCTCTGCCCCCGCAAGCCCCGCTGCCCCTGCCCACCCAGCCGCCGTCCCCGTTCCATCACCTGGACTTCAGTCACAGCCTAAGCTTTGGGAGCAGGGAGGATGAGGGTCCCCCAGGATACCCCGAACCCCTGGCACAGGAGCATGGCTCCCCATTCCCCGGCCTGTCCAAGAAGGATCTGGACCTCATGCTCCTGGACGACTCACTGCTACCGCTGGCCTCTGATCCACTCCTGTCCACCATGTCCCCTGAGGCCTCCAAGGCCAGCAGCCGCCGGAGCAGCTTCAGCATGGAGGAGGGCGATGTGCTGTGACCCTGGCTGCCCCTGTGCTAGGGAACAGGGGCCGGCCTGGGGGCTGGGAGGGCCCAGGGCACCTCCCTCCCACCCTTCAGGCTGCACTTGTGTGTGAAGTAGCCACCTGCCCTGCCTCCCTTCTCCCAGTTGGCCCCCGTTTGGACTTAGTGCCTGTCTGGCAGCCTGTGGGGTCAGGAGAAGCACCCCCGGGCAGCCCTCTTGACTGGCAGAGTGGGAAGAGGCCTTCAGCTCCTCTCCCAGAGATGGAATGGGGGGGCAGAGAGGGGGCAGGGTGTTCTAGAGGTGAGAAGAGGGCCTGGTGGAGACGCCCTGTCTTCTGAGCCCGACCCCCTCATTACCAGTGAAGGACATGCTGGGGGGCTTCGGGAAGCTCCAAGTCTGAGGTGACTGCTCCTGGGGGTGCCCAGGCCTGCCTTTCTGGGACTCGGATGGCAGCCAGCCCGCCCTGCAGCCTGGTCCTCAGGCCCTCCCACAGGTGGGCACCCCCCTTTGGTGCTAACAGCTCTCCACCAGGTGGTTCGAGCGCGGGGGCTGCCGGAAGCGGGAGGGGTCACTGCCGGAAGAGCAGCTGCCTTCCGATCCCCCACTTTGTGCCTTTAGTAAACACTGTGCTTTGTACCCGGTGGTCCTGTCTCTTCGGAGTGGGTCTAGGGCTGACAGTGAATGGGAGGATTCAACCCAGTGGGCCCCTTCCAGAGTGCGGATGCTGCCTGAAGGGGGTCGGGGTGGGGGGTACAGGGAAGAGGTAACTCGCTTGTCGCCTGGTGTCCTCAAGCCTCAGCCCTGCCAGGGGAAGCCGAGGGGTTTGGGTGCTGATGGGGGCACGGTCCCTCGTCACGGCCACGAGGTGGCGCTGCGGCCACGCCGGTCCCACGACTCCAGCTGCGGCCGGAGCGAGAGCAGGAGTTGCAGTAGGGGGCGGGTTGCTCACAAACCAAGTCCGCAGCCCTTAGCTGCTTATTTGGGGCACCCTGGGCCCGCAGTGGAGGGCATGCTTCTCCTGTCCCACTCCTGTTCTGGAGGTGACATCCCCAGGTGGGCGGCCACCCGGGTTGAGAAACTGTAGCTGGGCGCTCGCCCTCTGGCCGGACGGGCTTCCTGGTAACTGAGGGGCTGCGTCCTGCTAGGGATTTGGGGAAAGGACTCCCCTGAGCCAGACAGGGAGGAGACGGGAGCCCAGGACGCTGCGTGGGGGTCACGGGCCCGGGATCCCCCCCCCGCCCCGCTCTGGCTCTGGCAGCGAGGCCTGGGTGAGGCCCTCCCTCCGTGCTGCAGCCCTGGGGCCTCTGCTGGGACATGCTGGAGTTTATGACCTCGCCCAGGAGGGGGACATGGCCTGGGTTGAGTGGCAGCTGCTGGAGCCCCGGTGCCCCGGGGGAATGGGGAGGGCTTCTCGGGCTTCTTCCAGTTCCCCTCCGCTCTCCACGGTTGCTTCAGGCAGAGACCAAAATGGCTCCCCGTCATCGCCCTGCGAGGCTGAAGGGGCCTAATTAAAAAAAAAAGAAATCCCAGGATGAAAATGGCTAAGAGGGCAATTTCCTCTGTGCAAAAGGAGAGATCAAATCAACGTCGAGCAATTAACGTGCGAGGGGAGAGAAGGAAAGGGGGCCGGGCGGCTGGGCGCTGATGGCGGTCGGGCTGCAGGATTAATCTCAAGGTCAGATGGAGCCGGGGATGACCTTGTGGAGCCTGAGCCAGCCGTGGCGCTGGCGCCTCCTCCCAGTTCCAGGTCCCACCCCACCACCTGGGACTTACCCATGCCCTGGAAACCCCTCTGAGCCCCGTCTGGGGCAAGCCCTGTACTCTGGGAGATACCTGATGATCTAGGCTTGGGCCGCCTTGGCCGGGGGCGGTGGAGGCTCCGGGAAGTCCCTAGGCCGGTCCTTCAGGCCCCTGAAAAATCTCCGCGATCTCACTGGCTCTTCCACTTCCGCCTGGGGATTCACTCAGAGTGGAGGGCTGCCCACCTGCTTCCTCGCACGGCCCTTCAAGATCACCGATAGCCCTTCTTGCCAGCAGAGGTCAGCTAAAAAGAAATAAAAGTTTAAAACATTTTTTAAAAGGAAAAAAAAAAAGATCACTGATGTCCCCGCCCTCCACCTGCCTGCTGGTTTCCTGCCCCTGGGCTCTTTCAGCCTGGCCACTACCTCGGGATTGGGATACGGACTGCACATTCGACAGGACAGAGGGTGTGAGTGGGGTTCTGTCCACAAGAGGGTGCCCTGGGCCAGGACTAGTCAGCTGCCTGCCCTGGCCGGTGGGCGTGGAGTCTTCTCAGCTTCATTGTACATTCCAAGCTGTCTGCCTGGGTGGCTTCCCCCCTGTCTGGGAGTCCTGCAGTCCTACCGATTTGGGTGAGGCCGGCTCAGGGACTACTTCCAGCATTTCAATAAACCACCAGAAACTGTTCTTGTTTCTGAGACCAGCCTGAAGGACCTTCACCTTGTGGCTGGATTGGAGTCTGGCTGGTGATTATGAATGACTCTGATTTGAGAACCACTCTAATTTGATAATAGAGGAATGCATCCTTTAGCAAGATTTATTTGGTGGACAACATCTTTCCAGGTGTCAGGTCTATGGGAGATTTTTGGGTTTTTTTTTGAGATGGAGTTTTGCTCTTGTTGCCCAGGCTGGAGTGCAATGGCATGATCTCCACTCACTGTAACCTCCACCTCCCAGGTTCAAATGATTCTCCTGCCTCAACCTCCCAAGTAGCTGGGGTTACAGGCACCTACCACCATACCCAGCTAATTTTTTTTTTGGTATTTTTAGTAGAGATGGGGTTTCACCATGTTGGTCAGGCTGGTCTCGAACTCCTGACCTCAGGTGGTCTACCCACTTCGGCTTCCCAAAGTGCTGGCATGAGCCACCGCGATCGGCCTGGAAATTCTTTTTTTAAAAGGCAGAGTAGGGACAGGTGTGGTGGCTTGCACTTGTAATGCCAGCTACTCAGGAGGCTGAGGCAGGATGATTGCTTGAGGCCAGGAGTTCAAAGCCAGCCCAGGCAACATAGCCAAACCCTTAACTCTAATTTTTTTTTTTAAATTAGCCAGGCATGGTGGTGCACACATATGGTCCTAGCTACTCAGGAGGCTGAAATGGGAGGATTGCTTGAGCCCAGAAGTTTGAGGCTACAGTAAGCTATGATCATGCTATTGCACTCCAGACTGGGCAATACAGCAAGACACTGTTTCTAAAAAATAAAAAGGCAGAGTAAGGACTTTGGCTGGTGTGGACACAGGAGGGATGGGCCTGTCCAGCCCCTTCATTTTAAGGAGGCTTAGAGAACAAACAGACACATACAGTGGGAAAGGAAGTGGAGAAAGAGGTCAAAGCTAGGCAGGGGAGGACGAGCAGCTGTAGCTCCCTTGGATTCCTTGTGGGGCCCTCAGAAGGAGCCAGGGTGCTGGGGGAGCAGAGATGGTGAGGGTGGAGGATTCAGACAGCGCCCCAGCCCCTGACCCTACTGCCCTCAGCTCCGGTTCCTGTATCTGTCTGTCTGTCCCCACCAGCTGCTCGCTGTGCCTTAGTACCTACCTGCTTAGCCTTAGGAAATTCTGCATGTCCAGCTGCATCTGCTGGGCGGCCTGCTTCACCATCTGTAGAACAGGGCCTGGGAGGTCGGAGTTGGAGTGGCAGCCCGGGAGGGGGTCGCAGGGCCTCGGAATGTGCTGCTTGGGATTCCACGTTTCCATCACCCATGGTTCCTTTAAAGCAAAGATTCTTCCTTTACTATTTGACGCCATTAACTTAGATGAGAGTCTGATACACACTACGCACCTTCTCCCCAGACACATACACATAGCCTCCTAAAACTAACCTCAGGTTCAACACTCTTGCTCCCAACCTGTGCCTGGTGCTCTATCTATCTCAAAACCCATGCCCCTCCCCTGTCCTCCAAGCTGCCTGGCTCAGCTGAAGCCGCCAGAGAGCCCATTCCCAGGCACCTGGGTGTACCTCCTGCCCCTCACCTCCCACCCCTCACCTCCTGGAACTGCCACCTCTCAGGGTCCAGACCCATCCCCCTCTGAGACTCCTCCATCTTCATCTTTTTTCTTTGCTCTCTTCTTTCCAAGGGGGGCAGTGGAATTTATACAATATTTAAGCAGCCAGAGCCAAGTCCGGGAAGATATTATTAATGTAAAAGGGACGGGCTGCAAATGCTTTTGGACCTGGTTACAATTAGAGGGTGATTTTTCTAAAGGTCAATGAATTCAGATAATATCCACAGGGGGGAGAGAAATTTAATACCTTTTTAGTGAATTAATTAATTATAATATTATATCGGCTTGGGGTTCTTTTCCAGAGTGATTAAGGGAGTGATCTGTCTTCTGTGAGGCCAGGGAGCGGCGCCTGCCGCCAGCAAGGACCCTGGTGCAGGGCTCAAGATGGGGGCCCTTCCCTCTCCTCTCACCCTTGCAGTGGCCAAGGAGCTAGGGGCTTGTTAGGCATGAAAGAAGACAGTCCTCAGTCCTGGCCAGGGGTGAGGGTGGCGTGGGTATCAGCCTTTCCCCTCAGCCTGTCTCCCCCACCCCCGGGCCCGGCCCTCCTGCTGCCATGTCACCAAGCCTTATCCCATGATGGCCTGAAGAGCTGAGATGTGGGGTATGGCCTCCTTCTTTATACTTGAAGAAACAGAGGCCCGTGGGCTTCAGGGACATGCCCTAGCCCCACTGTGGGTTAGGACAAGCTAAAGAGGCAGAGCTGGCTGGAAATACGGAGAAGACGAGAAGGCCCTCCCTAATACCTCCCAAACCAGGCCTTCTGGAAAAGCTCCACCAGCCAGAGGTCTGTGCAGCTGCCTGGGAAGTTTCCCCACCTCCAAAAGAGGCTCTTTCAGGATGTGGAGTGTGCCCAGCCTCTGCTTATAAAATGAAAACGCTCCAGGAGTATTGATACCTCCAGTTGCTGTGAGACCTAAGATTTCTGTCCCTGGAGGGATCTGAAAGTGGCCAGGGAGTGGTGCTTTTCACCCATTTATTCATTTATTCAAACACTCAGTCAAATGTTCATTCAACAAACATTTGTGGCTCACCTGCTCTTGTGCCATCAGAGAGGCTTAAAAATCCCCTCTTGAGCCCCTGCCCACTTTATCTTCAGCCCTAGCTGCTCATCTGAGCAATGGAGGGTGGGGTGGGGAGACCTCCATGGTCCCTCTTGTCTAGACAACAGTCCTAACTCAACCTTAGGGCAAGAAGACTGGTTGGGATGCAGTGGGTTTGTGGAGCAAAGTGGGTGCTCATTCAGCAAACTCTGAGCACCTACTTTGAGCTGGCCCTGTGCTGGGTGCTGGGGATAGGTAGGTGGATATGGGCCAGCTGATCCCGGTGATGGCGTGGGCACAGGGAGGCAGACATGTGAGCCTGCAGTCATGATTCTGTGTGGGGTCAGAAAAAGGTGCAGAGGGAATATTAAGCTGAGTCATAAGGGACCAGACTGACAAGGGGAGAGGGAAGGCGCATGGAAGGAGAAGGAGGGGCATTCTAGGCATTGGACACAGAGTGTGCAAAGGCCTCACAAATGGGGTACCTGCAGATGAGAGGGCATGGTGAGACAGTAGATGAGCCGGTGGGTGGCCACCTTCATTCGGACCATGGGCCCAGGCATGCTGACAGGAAGACAAGGCCACACGTCGGGTCCAGGAAGGCAGGGAGCATCAAAGCCAAACAGACTTGCTTTTTTCCCTTGTTTTTGAGACAGGGTCTCACCCTGTTGCCCTGGCTGGAGAGCAGCAGAGTGATCATACCTCATTGCAACCTCAAATTCCTGGGCTCAAGGGATCCTCCTGCCTTGGCCTCCTGAGTAGCTGGGACTACAGACACACACCGCCGTACCTGGCTAATTTTTGTATTTGTTGTAGACACTAGGTTTTACTATGTTTCCCAGGCTGCTCTTGAACTCCTGGGCTCAAGCCATCCTCCTGCCTCAACTTCCCAAAACGCTGGGATTACAGGTGTGAGACACCACACTGGGCCCAGATTGCATTTAAACGTTGGCTCTGCCATGACTTGCTGTGTGATGGAACCTCTCTGTGCCTCAGTTTCCCTATTTGTAATGGGAGATTGCAATGTCCACCTCCTAAGGATGTGGTACGAATTAAAGGAATGACAGACGGGAAGAAGTCGGCCCTGCATTTAGCTCATGATGTGGCTCCAGATATCTTAGCCTGCACATGGCCCTCGAGAGGGTGGGTCGGTCAGGGCCATGCCCTCTGCTGTGCCCAAAATTCCTTTTTCCTCTCCAGGGGGTGCCAGCAAAGGCCCTACCCTGGGGACATTTCTTGGTGGGAAAAAATCAACATTTTCCTCCCCTCATCGCTCAGCCCCATCTTTCTCCCCTCCCTGCCTCTGTCCCTCTTCTGCCTTCATGCAACCCCCCTCGGCCCTGACTCCCCTGCAACAGCCTCCTCTCCCACCCTCTCCTCTCTCTCCATGTGCGGCAGGCTGGGGAGGGCCTTCCCATTGTACTATCTTTGGGCCCTAAATTAAAATTGATGACATCTTGAAATGAGCAGTGAGGGTAATTTTGCTTCTGAGCCGGGATGCTAATGAGGCCCCTTAATGGTGCAAACGCGGAGCTGACGGGTCGTGTGTCACGCGCCGCGGCGAGGGGGGTAATGGCCGTGGTAAGTGCCGGTAATTACACCCTGTCTTGCTGTATTTTGGCAGCCCTGGTGGGAGAGCGGGGGCTCAATCACCGCTGGCAGGGGCACCCCCCACCCAGCACGGGACTGACAGCCAGAGATACCCCCCTTCCACCCAGCCAGGTCCCTCAACTCCAGTCTCACCTAGAATAAGGGGCCTGGGCACAGCCCCCTTGCCCCAAGCACACATGGCATGCAAAACACAGTCACACATGCCGCAGTCACACCATTGTGCACCCCCACCCCAGTCCACGCATACCTCCACAGCCTGGGCACTCCTCCAGTATGCACATAGCACATGCAAAGACACACACACACACACACACACATGCACACTCACCCATTATGCTCCCCCATACACTTCTACACTCTGCATATATAAATGGCTCCACTTACACAGCTTGTACGGCACACACACATGCATGTGCGCACAAATACGTTCTCAAAGAGCACACACGCATGGGGCGCCTACTGTGCTCTATGAGCTCTATGTGTGTGAACTCTGCTCCTCCTGACTCTTCTGAGATAGCTATTATTCTCATTTTATGACACAGAAACTGAGCCTTGGGAGGTTCGGCAACTTGTCCAAGATCACACAGCTAGGCAGCAACAGAGATAGCTGCACAAGGGCCATGTGCAGGCTAAGATATCTGGAAGCTTGCTGTTTTCACTTTGCAGCCTTTCCAGCACCCATATTTTCTCCTTTGCATACCTGCATATACACCTCTCACTACAAACACACCCAAGCATGCACATGTGCACAGTCATCACCCGCAGATCACGTAGATCCTCTGTGCCCCCAAAGATGCATACAAAGGCATTGTGCAAATACCTACGCGTTGCCGACACACATATGCAAGGCACGCTTGGTGTGTACACACAGATGTGCACGTGCGTCCCATGGCGTTTGCACCCCTCACACGTGGTGCTCAGGATGTCATGGAGAAGAAAGCCTTGGGCAGCTCGGGGAACTAGGTATGTAGCCTCTCCAGGCTTCGGCATCTCAATCTCTAAAGAAGGAAATAACTCCTACTCTACTTCCCTCCCCAGCACTTAACTGTTGTTAAGGCAGAATGACAGCCACACAAAGGACTGTGATGTGCCCTCTTACAAACCCCTCGAAGAATCACACACTGGGTACACGTACATGCTTTGTATGAGTGTGCACGCACTGTCCAAGTGGCGTCTAAGCTGTCCGTACATACAACATGCAGTCTTTAAACACATCTCCGCACATACATGGTACACATGGTATGAACACACACCACAGCACGTGTGCAGTACCCTAAGTGTACCTGCCAGTGAAACTGGAAACCCCACACAACCCCTGGGTACTTGTCATGTGTATATACTACATCCTACATCCCCTACTCCCCCCCAAAATATTACTTACTATGATTACAGTTAGGTTAAAAGTCTAGACTTTGGAGTTTGACTGCCTGGGCTCTCGGCCTGGATCTAACACTTTATTTGCTGTATGACCTCAGGCAAGTTACTTAACCTCTTTGTGCCTCATTGTCATCCTCTGTCAAAAAGGGATAATAATAGTGTACCTGGCCTGGCTAGGTGGCTCACGCCTGTAATCCCAGCACTTTGGGAGGTCGAGGTGAGCGGATCACCTGAGGTTGGGAGTTCGAGACCAGCCTGACCAATATGGAGAAAGCTGGTCTCTACTAAAAATACAAAATTAGCCAGGCATGGTGGCACATGCCTGTAATCCCAGCTACTTGGGAGGCTGAGGCAGGAGAATCCCTTGAACCCAGGAGGCGGAGGTTTCAGTGAGCCGAGATCGTGCCACTGCACTCCAGCCTGGGCAACAAGAGCAAAACTCCGTCTCAAAAATAAATAAATAAACAAATGAAACAATAATGTGCCTGCTTCAAAGGGATGCAGTCAGGTTAAACAGTGGACAGATGTAAAGTACTCAGTGCCCGGCTCACAGAAAGCCCCAGTAAGTGCTGGGACAAGGTGTACCTCTACAACAAAGGAACACACCTCAGGGTGTGGCAAGCACCGGGGAGCAGGCAGTGGAAGGCAGAGGAGGAAATGCTCACATATGGCTGGGGCGGTCAAGGAGGGCCTCCTGTAGGAAGAGACGTTAGGGCTGAGCCTTGAAAAACTGGTTTCATTTACTGAGTACCTGTGCTGTGCCAGGCCCTGTGCTACGAGCTTCATATGAATTATCTCAGTGAGTCTTCCATGAACCCTGGGAGATGAGCACAGTTATGTCCATGTTAGCGATGAGGAGGAAAAGATGCAGAGAGACTTGGTAACTTGTCCAAGGACAACAGGGGCCTAGATAAGAAAAGGAGAGGAGACACGGGAATTCCAGGCGGGATGAGCAGCTTGTGTCAGAAATAGAGCAACAGATGGAAAACACACCCAGAGGACTTTCCTTGCTACACTGTCACAGTTTCCAGTTAATGAGAAGGGGGTGGGCATCTGGAGGGGGCGCTGACCTAATTGCTGTGTCTCTTGCAGTGACAACAGGGACCTGTGGGGGGTAGGAGTGGCTGGCACTGCCCACAGCATGCTCAGGGCAGGGGCTGGAGATGGGCATCTGATTCAGCTCCCTTGCCCCCTCCCCCACCAAGAGCCAGGGCCTGACCCAGTTCAGGAGGAGGTGGATCTTCCTGCTCAGGCCCTGGAGACCAGGCCTGGATCCCTGGAAAGGGACCCGGACAGGTGAGAGGCATGGAGTTGGTGAGGGGGCAGTGAGGAAATCTCTGCCCACCCCACCCTGAAGCCAGCACCGCTGCACCCCAGGGCTGGTTCCCGGAGATGCCTGCATGAGGAATGAGCTGTGGACTGGGACACTGAGGCTCCCCTCAAACTGGCCTTAATGTCCCCGTTGCCTCATGTGCATTAAACTCTGCAGGGCCTGACAAGCTCATCCATTCACCACTCCTTGAAGAGATCATAGACTTTTATCCCCTCAATGTTTTCTCATCGGCTGTTCCTATTTGCAGTGCAGTTTTTGACATTCAGCAAACATAAATGCTCCCCACAGATAACCTCCTGTCCCCCCACCCCACGAATAACCTCTAGCCCTCCTCACCCACACAGCCCTTCTTTCTTGCTAGCATAGAGAAGCAGGCAAGGCGGGGCAGGAGGGGAAGGGGCATGGGCTCGAGAGGGGGTTGGCATCCCACCTCCTCCCCTTCCCGGTGTTGGGGCTTGGGGAAGTCCTCTGCCCTTATCTCTGTGCCTTTGTTTTCTCCTCTTTGATCAGGTGGGCACAACAACACAATCTCCCAGGCTGCGGTGTCCCCGGGGTTGGTGTGAATTGCATCCAGCACAGCACTTGGCTCATGCTGGGACAGGGGTGGTACCCAACGAGGGATCACAGCATTTATTGTCCAGATCAGGAGACTCTGAAAGTGGAAGGAAAAATGTATTTTTTTTTTTTTGAGAAGGAGTCTCGGTCTGTCACCAGGCTGGATGCGGTGGTGCGATCTCGGCTCACTGCTATCTCCGCTTCTTGCATTCAAGCTATTATCTTGCCTCAGCCTCCTGAGTAGCTGAGATTACAGGTGCATGCCACCACGCCCAGCTAATTTTGTATTTTTGGTAGAGGCGGGGTTTCACCATCTTGGCCAGGCTCATCTTGAACTCCTAACCTCATGATCCACCCGCCTTGGCCTCCCAAGGTGCTGGGATTACAGGCATAAGCCACTGCACCCAGCTGAAAGGGACACTATTAATGATGACACCAGGGCAATACGTGACAACTGGGACTGTCTTGGGAGCAACAAGATGCGTGGTCACTGGTCTATGAAGGGTCTGTACCCTTTGGGCCCACCCTCCTGGTGGGATGGGCTGGGGCGTCTGTGTGCACAGATGGGACAGCGGGGGCTGGGCCACCTCAGGAAAGCTGAACCGGCTGGGTGGAGGGGTGTATAGAGAGGTGGGGCAGAGTCTCAGGAGCAGGTGGTGACATCCTAGACACAAGGAAGGCGGAGGTGTTGGGAGTGGACCCTGAGGCTAGACAGAGGAGAGGAAATCTGAGGGTGGGAGAGACGGGTTGGGGGACTCAGATCTGCAGACAGGCCAGGAGGTATGAACAACCTCCATTCCCGATCACGTTAACAGCCACACACATGGAGCACCTCACCTGCTCGGCAAGGAAGGCACTACTCTGAGCATTTCTCATGCATTCGCTCATCCAATCCCTACAACAAGCCTATGGAGAGGGTACCCTCCTTGTCTCCATTGTACAGAGGAGGAAACTGAGGCACAGAGAGGTTAAGTAACTCACCCAATGTCACACTGCTAGGAAGGACAGAGCTGAGATTTGAGCCCAGGCTGCCTGCTCCTGTTCCCTGGGGGCCCTCCCTGCTCCTGGCTCTGCAGAGTTTAGCTGTGTTGCTGGGGGCCGATGGCTCCATGGAAGAAGCGAGTCCCCTTCCCAGCCCAGGTCCCAGTTTCCAACGCTGCCGGACCCAGGAAATTCTGCAGGAGGCTGCCGGGCCAGCAGAGAGCGGCTTGGCTTTGGAGATGGCCTGTTTGGACGTGGCTCCACCTCTCCATGTGCGAACCTCCTGGGTGTATTTCTCAATTTCCTGGAGCGAGTCTCCTCAGTGTGGAAGAAGCCTGTTCCAGTGGGCGTCGGGAAGTTCAACATTCTCACTGTGGGAGGCGAGTGGGGTGAGATGGGCATTTTGAGAAGGCGGGTTCCCTCTCACTCTCTGAGCTGGGCCTGTCCTGGGCTCCCCTCACCCCAGGGAGGAGAAACTCAGGGCTCCAGAGTGCATGCTTTAGTCTTGATCTGGGCGAGGGTTTTGAAGGAGGAGGGTTGCAGAGGCTGGAATCCAAGGTGCTCAGCAATCCTTTGTGTTGTGATTATGGAAGGGCAGCTAGATTCAGGCCGGGCGGTGAGCTGGAAAGCTGAGGCTCTGGAGCAGGCTGGGCTCAGGCACTGGGCTGCGGGGCGGGGCTGCCATCAACTCTGCACCCCTCAGGTACCTTAGCTGGTAGGTCCTAGGAAAGGGGCGGGGGACAGAGGGGACTGCCTCCTAATGAACAATTAGTGTCTGCTGCGTGGCTAATCATGTGGTTCCGTGTAATTAAGAAGTTAATTAGTGCTGTGTCAATTAAGGTTTAATTAGTCCCCTCTTCAGAGAAGCCTGAAAGACCCTCCTGCTGGAAGCTTCTGGAATGAAAGGTGGGGGAGTGGGAGGCAGATGCAAGAGGGGACAGTGGGTGTGGAGGGGGCCCCACTTCCTCTTGCACCCCTCCCAGTTCTGGGATTAGCGACTTGCTGCCCCCAGCCCCACCCAACTGGCCGTGGTCATGAGGACTTTGGGGCCCTGCAAAGCTCTCTTCTACGTCTTGTGGACAGGCCCTCTTAAGCACTGCACCCTGTTCTCTGAGCCTGCTTTTGGGTAATTTTCAGTTGCTCCCCTTGTGGAAGGAAGGTATGGAAACTGGAACCCAGAGAGATTAAGTAATTCCCTTGAGGACACACAGCCAGTTAAATGGCAGATCTGGGCCACATTTGACCCCAGGACCGTCAGACTCCAAGACCCACCATGAAAATCTAAGCCAAGGAAACAACGTGCCTCCTGCAAAGGGCCAAGCACGATCCTCGGGGTCCTTGCCTTCGCTGTTCCCAGTCCATGCCTTTGGAAGGCACACCCTGCCCCCAGTAGCTCAGGCTCCTTCCCTCGTTCATTCAGGTCTCTGCCCAAATGTTGCCCCACATCAGAGAGACCTTCTGTGGTCCCCCTGTGTACAATAGCACCCCCCACACTCCCTGTCGCTTGTTCCCTGGTAGCACTGGTCACAACCTGACATACTGTTTTTATCTACTTATTGGCTTGTGGTCCCTGAGAATGAAATTTCTATGTGGGTAAGTAGGGACTTTGCTACCCTATCCCCAGTGCCCGGCACTTAGTAGGTGCTCAATAAGTATCTGCTATCTTACCTGTAATGAGGCTTAAACAAGACAAGGAACCTAGAGTCCTGGGCACAGAGAAGGTGATGGATAAGTGTTTCTTTCTTTCTCCTTCCCTCCTCTGCTCTCCACCAAGCAAGGCTTCCCTTGGGAGTTGTTGGCTCCCAGCCCTGGAGATGTAAGGACCCAAGGCTGGAGGGGGCCAAGCAGAGCTTGGTGTTTTGGGTTGAACTTCCAGACCAGCCTACCACAGGCCTCTATTCCTCCTCCTCCTCCCCCTCCTCCTCCCCCTCCTCCTCCCCCTCCTCCTCCTCCTCCCCCTCCTCCTCCTCCTCCTCCTCCTCCTCCTCCTCCTCTTCCTCTCCTCTCCTCCTCCTCCTTCTTTG
Source organism: Cacajao melanocephalus (assembly GCA_963573385.1). Taxonomy (NCBI): domain Eukaryota; kingdom Metazoa; phylum Chordata; class Mammalia; order Primates; family Pitheciidae; genus Cacajao; species Cacajao melanocephalus. The sequence goes on from CAUYLG010050562.1 coordinate 156,836, forward strand.
AGATGGAATCTCCCCCTGTAGCTAGGCTGGTGCAGTGGCACGATCTTGGCTTACTAGAATCTCCACCTCCTGGGTTCAAGCAATTCTCCTGCCTCAGCCTCCCAAGTAGCTGGAATTACAGGTGCAAGCCACATGCCCAGCTAATTTTTTGTATCTTTAGTAGAGATGAGTTTTCACCATGTTGGTCAGGCTGGTCTTGAACTCCTGTGATCCACCTGCCTCAGCCTCCCAAAGTGCTGGGATTACAGGCGTGAGCCACCGCGCCGGGCCTGCTCTATTCTTCTTGTTTTTCCTCTGCCTGGATCTGGGCACCTGCCCCTTCCTTGATTACTCAGCCATGACCTGGTCAGGTGACTGGGTACAGAGCACGCTGGTCACCCTCCTGCAGTCTGAGATTGTGTTGGAGGGCGGGGTCCCACCTGCTGGGGTGTCACTGAAGCAGGCATTTGGGACAACATTGTCTCACTCAGTGGCTTTTTCTCTTACCCTTTGGCCCCCAGCCTTTGTCTCCGTAAGACCCTCCTGTTCAGGAGCCTTGTTTTGCTCTCATCACATGGGGGACTCCTCCTCTCACAGGGCATTGTCATTTACTGTTGGGGTCCAGGGCTCTTCTGGGGTCTGGCAGAAACTACTTTCCTCACAGTGCACAGAATTCTCCTGCCCTGTTTTGTAATTTTTAACAGATCTCAGATATAATTTGCCGGGCATGGTGGCTTACGCCTGCAATCCTAGCACTTTGAGAGGCCAAGGTGGGTGGATTGCCTGAGGTCAAGAGTTTGAGACCAGCCTGACCAACATGATGAAACCCTGTCTCTACTAAAAATACAAAAATCAGCTGGGCACGGTGGTGAGTGCCTGTAATCCCAGCTACTTGGGAAGCTGAGGCAGGAGAATTTCTTGAACCTAGGAGGTGGAGGTTTCAGTGAGCCCAGATTGCAGCATTGCACTCCAGCCTAGCCAACAAGAGCAAAACTCCATATCCAAAAAAAAAAAAAAAAGATATAATTGCCACCCCATAAAGTTCACCCATTTCAAGTGTATGATGCAATGGTTTTTGGTACATTTACAGAGTTTTAGAACATTTGTATCTCGCCCAAATGGAACCCTGTGCCCATTCGCAATCACGCCCTATTCCACCCCACCCTTACCCCTGCCCTAGGCAACCGTGAATCTGCTTTCTGTCTCTAAAGAGTTGCCTATAATCAATATAACTCATATAAATGGAATCATACAATATGTGATCTTTTGTGACTGGCTTCCTTTATTTAGCATAATGTTTTCTATATTCTTTTTTTTTTTTTTGAGATGGAGTTTCACTCTTGTTGCCTAGACTGGAGTGCAATGGCGTGATCTCAGCTCACCACAACCTCCGCCTCCTGGGTTCAAGTGATTCTCCTGCCTCAGCCTCCCCACTAGCTGGGATTACAGGCGCCTGCCACCACGCCCAGCTAATTTTGTATTTTTAGTAGAGACGGGGTTTCTCCATGTTGATCAGGCTGGTCTCAAACTCCTGGCCTCAGGTGATCCACCTGCCTCTGTCTCCCAAAGTGCTGGGGTTATAGGCATGAGCCACCGTGCTGGGCCTTTTTTTTTTTTTTTGAGAAGGAATCTCGCTCTGTTGCCCAGGCTGGAGTACAATGGCGCAGTCTAGGCTCACTGCAACCTCCACCTCCCAGGTTCAAACAATTCTCCTGTCTCAGCCTCCCGAGTAGCTGGGACTACTGGTGCATGCCACCACACCTGGCTAATTTTTGTATTTTAGCAGAGATAGGGTTTCACCATATTGGCCATGCTGGTCTCAAACCCCTGACCTCGTGATCCACTCATCTCAGCCTCCCAAAGTGCTGGAATTATAGGCTTGAGCCACCGCGCCGACCTTCCCTACTCTTTTTACCACTCCCTTTCTCCATGATGGACATCATCGAATGTAAGTAAGACTTTCAAGCACATCTTGGATAATTTCTTTAGGACATGACTAAGAGAAAGATGAGGCGTTTGGTTTGATCTCCTGCTAACCCTTCTCTGCCCTTGCGGTCTAATCAGAGTTGCCTGGGGTCATCGCTGCCCTGATGGCCTCTTTTCTCTAGTGTCTGTTCCATGCCGATGCAGCCACCACATGCCTCCTTTTCCTGCCTTTCATATTTTTGCTCTTGATGCTATTATCAGCACCAATTGGTTCACCTTCCAGGAAGTTCTGACCTGGACAGTTCCCTGGTGCTTCCAGCACTGAAGCCCACAATCCTTGGTGGTTCCTCTGGGTGTGTCGCATCCCCAGCCTGGCCATTGGCTGCTTCTCTGAGTTCCTTCAATCATTCAGCTGGACAAGGCATCTCTCACGTCCAGGGTTGCCCATCTGTGACCTTCTGCGATTGCTTCTGTTGGATTTTCCTCTGAACTCCAGATTTCCCCAACCAAACACCAGCTGCTCCATGAAACTCTTCCTGATTCCCTCCACTCAGAGGCATGTTTCCAACTTCAGAGCACCAAAAGAAGAAGGAGGCTGGTAGAGATTATGTCTCCTGCCTGGCCTCCTGCCGAGTGTGGGCAGGATGGCACTGCTGGACCATGGCAGCATGTGGTCAGCGAGGGTGGTGCAGTGAGCCCCATACACTCTGAATGGAAGGAGGCACTCAGCACCGTCACTCTGGCCCAGAGCCATCCTTCCACTTCAACAATCATTTCTAAGCATTTTCTGAATGCCAGGCCCTGACCTAGGTCAGGAGACAGAGAGATGAATAAGACTAACCCTTGCCTATAGTTTAGCAAATAGCCTCTTAGTAAGCAAATTGGGGAGTGCCTGGGGCTCCTGGGAATGCAAAGGAGAGGCCCCCAGCACCACCTCCAAGGTGGGCACTGCTGGTGGTGACTGGCACAAGCCTTCGTCTCCCTCCTCCTATCCCCCCAACCCCAAAGGGGTAGCAGGAAGATCCACTGGGGGAGGGGAAGCAGAGAGATTTAGCTTGAGGAGGGAGGAAATGAAATGGAGAACAGAGATAATTGCTCCCTTTTGGCAACTTTTTCTAATTAGGGACCAATTACGTCCTTGGGTACCTAACTGGGAACCTAGTAGATTCTCTAATTTGCTAGGTAATTACTGGCCAGTAGTTCTACCAGCATGAAATTTGGGGAAGAAATATGTATCACAACATTTGGATTTTCTCTGTTTCAGACGCTTTGCCCAGAAAACAAGCTGGGTGCTCTGGGCTCTCTTTTGCCTCTGTTAACACCGCCTCCCCCGCCTCCTGCCTCCTGTCCCTCCTCAGGCTTCCAATGGGCTGTGTGTCCTTTCTGGTCGCTAAGCTCCAGGATCTGGTAATCTAGATGGAAACCATCAGCCAACACCACAAGGATATGGGGACATCTGTGTTTTTGCCTCCCTCGAATTCATCCAGCTTTCGGTAACAAGGAATTACTAGGTATGGGCAACTGTTCTAGGTAACACACAGGCACAGGCACAGGCACAGACAGCTTTATTAAATTCTACCACACACTGATATGGACATCATTATTAATCCCATTTTATAGGTGAGAGAACTGAGGTACTAAGAGGTCAAGTTAAATATAGGAATTTACCCTAAAGAAATTATCCAAGATGTGCTTGAAGGCTTTATGTTCAAGGATGTCCATCATAGTGTCATTTATAATGTCCAACACAATTGGAGCTGGGGCAGACAGTCCAACCTTGAGTGCTCACACGCTATTCCATGTTGTACTTTACCATTAAATTGCTCTGCCTCAGTTTTCCTCTGTGAAATCCTTCCTAACAATGCAATACCACCTTACTCCTGCAAGAATGGCCATTATCGAAAAATCAAAAAACACACATGTACACACGCATGCACACACGCACGTGCACATGCGCACACACGTGAACACATACGTGCACATGCACACACGTACACACATGCATGCACAGGCGTACACATGCACACGTGTACACATGTGCACACACGTACACGCACATGTACACACGCATATGTGCACGCACACATGCACGCACACACGTACACAATGCACATACGCACATGTGCGCACACATGTACATGCACATGCACACACACGCACACACAGATGTACACACACATGCACACATGCACACGTACACACAGACACATGCACACACACGTACACACATGCGCTCACACACGTACACACACATATATACACACACATATATGATGGAATACTACTCAGCCATAAAAAGGAATGAATCAATGGCAGTTGCAGCAACCTGGATGGGATTAGAGACTATTATTCTAAGTGAGGTAATTCAGGAATGGAAAACCCAACACTGTATGTTCTCACTCATATGTGTGAGCTAAGCTATAAGGATGTAAAGGCATAAGAATGATACAATGGACTCTGGGGACTCCAGAGAAAGGATAGGAAGGGGATGAGGGATAAAATTCTACAAATTGGTTCCATGTATACTGCTCGGGTGATAGGTGCACCAAAATCTCAGAAATCACCACTAAAGCATTTACTCATGTAACCAAATACCACCTGTTCTCCAAAAACCTATGGAAATAAAATTTTTTTAAAAAAAGAACTAAAAACAAGCTATGCAAAAAGAAAGAAAAAAGGCTACTTCATAAAAAATAAACTAAAATGGCTTTATTGAGCTATAAAGTCATTTATTACACATATTTAAGTGTACAATTTGATAATGTTTGATATACGTGTCCACCCGTGAAGCTATCACCACAGTCGAGATAGTGAACGCATCCATCACCTCCAAAAGGTTCACTGTGATCTTTTGTGATCCTTCCCTTATGCTTATCCCTACTACACCTCCAACCCCAGGCAACCACTGATGTGCTTTCTGTGCAATAGATTAGTTTTTGCGCTGTTTAGAATCTCACAAAACTGGAATCATCAAGAATGCACCTATTTTTTCTATGGCTTCCTTCAGTAGGAATAATTAGTTTCATCTGTTAATCTAATGAGATGCCTAACTGAGGCACACTGATGTTGTTGCGTGTATCAGTATTTGTTTCCCTTTTAATGGCTAATATTCCATTGGATGGATATACCACAATGTGTTTATTCATTCAAATTTTATGGACATTGGGTTGTTTAGAAGTTTGACTATTGTAAATAACACTGCTATGAAAATTTGTCTATAAATATTTGCAGGGACAAATGCTTTCATTTCTCTTCAGTAAATACCTAGGAGCAAGATAGCTGGGTCATGAGGTGGGTGTAATTTCAACTTTTTAAGAAGTTGCCGAAATGTTTTCAAAGTGATGGTATCATTTTACATTCCCACTAGCAATATATGAGAATTCCAGTTCTTCACAGCCTCAATAATATTTGGTGTGGTCAGTTTTTAATTTTGGCCATTCTAATAGGTATATAGTTATATCTCATGGTGGGTTTAATTTTAATTTCCCTAATAACTAATGATATCAAATATCTTTTCATATGTTTATTTGCCATCTGTATTTTTTCTTTGGTGAAGTGTTTAAATCTTTTGCCAGTTTTTGTTGGGTTGCTTGTTTTCTTTATTGAGTTCTGAGAGTTCCTAATGTATTCTTGATACAAATCTTTTATCAGATAGCAAATCCTTTACCACTTTCCTGGTATGGAGTTCAGGGACCTCCTCCATTCACTTCCCAGAGAAACTAATGCCAAGAGAAGGGAGCACATCAGTCAGTAGGTTTCTAGCTACACATAGTAGAAAACCCAACTAAAGTGGCTTAAGCATGATTCTATAACAGGACATTCAGAGATAGTGTGGTTCCAGGGTTGGTTAATTCAGAGGTGAAGATGTCATAAGGAATAGATAGTTTTCTTATTTCCAGAGTGGCTCCCTTCAATAGGCCGAAGGTAGCACTTTTTTTAAAAAAAATTATTCATTCAAACTTTGGCTGGGCACGGTGGCTCATACCTGGAATCCCAGCACTTTGGGAGGTCGAGGTGGGTGGATCAGGAGGTCAGGAGTTCAAGACCAGCCTGACCAACATGGTGAAACCCGGTTTCTACTAAAAATACAAAAAGTTAGCCAGGTGTGGTGTTGCGCACCTGTAATCCCAGCTACTCAGGAGGCTGAGGCAGGTGAATCACTTGAACCTGGGAGGTGGAGGTTGTGGTCAGCCAAGATTGTGCCATTGCACTGGGCGACAGAGCGAGACTCTGTCTCAAAAAAAAAAATTATTGAGCAGCATAGGAGATACAAAGGTGATTTAAAACATGGTCGGGGTGAGGCAAATACACAAGGAATAGAAAGCAAAGGGCAAGGTTCACTGAATCACAGCAGTCAGAAGAAAGTACTTTAGGGAACCAAGAAAGCTTGTTAGATTGTTTCCAGTCTGAAGAGGCATGGATGGCAATTCAAAAAGGAGATTGAGATTAAAATAAAAGACTTCAGTCTGGATTGTTGATGACACTCAGTATGGACTATGTTTGTCTCTCCTTTTCCTTTCTCCACGTTTGGGCTTAATTTACCAGTAGTACCCAGGACTGTTCAATGTGCTTTTTCTATATTTGCTTGCATTTTTGCTTTAATGTCTTCTACAGAACTAGGTCGGTTCTTTTGGTGTTTTAGGAGTTTTTCCTTTTTTTTTTTTTTTTTTTTGGATTCCTGTCCTTTCGATTTTGGTTAATGATGGTTTTGAGTCTTTTCCATTCTGGTTTGGCTTTTGTGCATTTTTGGCTGGATTATCTCATACACTTCTTCAATGGTGCTTTTTCTTCAGCTTCCTCCTCATCAAAATCATCATCATCATCATCATTGTCATCATCATTATCATCATCTTCATCTTCATCAGCAGCAAGTTTTACTTTTTTCTGTGGAACGCTGCTACCACCTCCAGGGGGAGACCGCTTTCCAGATATACTTAAGAGTTTCCCATCCTCCTCCTCTTCATCTTCTGATTCCGCATCTTCCTCCACAGCTACTAAGTGCTGTCCAGTAATATGCACTGGCCCTGAACCACACTTCAACTGTAAGACCACTGGTGGTGCTATGTCAAAGCCCCCAAAGGAAACCGTTGACTCTACAGACATTTTCAAAGGTGCCAGTGTTACTTTAATTGGACTGCCTTTGTAATTCATTGCCTCTGCTTCAATAATGTGCAATTCATCCTTTGCACCAGCCCCTAAACTGACGGTTCTTAAAGATAACTGGTGCTCATTTTTATCATTATCCACCTTAAAGTGATCATTTTTGTCGGCCTTTAGTTCACAACCGAAAAGATAGTTCTGGGGCCTCAGGGGGCTCATGTCCATGTCTGTCGAATCTTCCATCGGGTGGTGGCACGCACTTAGGTGGGAGAGAAGGCGGGCAGAGATAAATGACCACTGCTCCAGAGAACAGTGGCGCTGGTTGGAATCACGCCAGGCCAGCTCCTTTTTTTATAATCAGAAAATTATAAAATAATTTTCAGATATTTTATACATGCCTGTGACTGTTTTTCATTTTCTTAACAGTGTCTTTTGGAGAACAGAAGTTCTTAATTCTGATAAAGTTGAATCCATCAGTTCTTAAAAACAATCTGTGCTTTTGTTGTTCCATCTAAGAAATATGCAGCAAACCCAGAGTCATAAATATTTTTCTTCTTTGTTTCTTCTGGAAGTTTTATTGTTTTAGGTTTTACACTTAGGCCTATGGTCCATTTTAAGTTATTTTTGCATGTGGTACAAGGTATTGTTCTCTCTCTCTCTCTCTCTCTTTTTTTTTTTTTTTGCAGATGGATAGCCAATTGTTCTAGCACCATTTGTTGAAAAGATGATCTTGCTCCATTAAATCATATTGTCACCTTTGTTGAAAATAAATTAATCAAGGCCAGGTGCAGTGGCTCATGCATGTAATCCCAGCACTTTGGGAGTCTGAGGTGGGTGGATCACTTGGGGTTGAGAGTTTGAGACCAGCCTGGCCAACATGGTGAAACCTCATCTCTACTAAAAATACAAAAGAATTAGCCAGGCATGGTGGCACACACCTGTAGTCCCAGCCACTTGGGAGGCTGAGGCAGGAGAACAGCTTGAACCTGGGAGGAAGAGGTTGTAGTGAGCCAAGATAGCACCACTGCACTCCAGCCTGGGCAACAGAGCGAGACTCTGTCTCAAAATAATAAAAATAATAATAAAAGAAAATAAATTGATCATATGTGAATGGGTCCATTGCTGGACTTTCTATTGTGCAAATCTATTTGTCTGTCTTGATGACTGTAGCTTTATAAATCAGATAGTGTTGGAAATAGATGCTCAGTACCACAAAGAAAAGTTTGCACTGAGAAAAAGGATCTTTCAGCAATGCAATTTTTACTTCCTGGACTGCAGGAAGCCATCATGCCATGAGAGTACAATGAACAAAGGAAAACACACAAATTTATCCCTTACACATTTGGGGTTGTTCTTACTGCTGTGTCTGATCTCCATTGGCTGGCACCAGACCTCACAATTTAAACTAAAACTCGATTGGATAACAACTTAAAACTTTTCTAAACAGGTAAAAGCAGTGGAGAGCTGGGACATGCCTGTGAGCAAGTCCAGCACAGATATCTTGGTTAAAGTACAAAGACATAGAATGTACTACGTGCCTGTAAGCATGGTATGTCTAACAGCTACATAGGATAGGGCTTAACAAAGTTATTAGCATACTTACTCTTAACAAGAAAGGAAAATTAAAAAAAAAATACTTTTCTACTTCCCACAGGTAGTATTAAGTCTTCTAAACCTCTTTTTCAAAGTCTGTTGGCTCTTCTAGGTCCTTTTTCTCACCATATAAATTTTAGAATCAGTTTATTGATTTCCACATAAAATCCTGCTAGATTCTGACTGGAACTGCACTGAATCTATAGATCAATTTTGGGGAGAATTGACATTTTCACAATATTGATTTTTTTGATTAATAAACACAGTATATCTTTCCATTTCTTAATTCCCCTTGGCAATATATTTTAATTTTCCAGTGTACTCAGTCTTACACACTTTCTGTCAGATTTATTCCTAATTATTTAATAGTGTTTGATGCTATTGTAAATGTTTTTACAGGTAATTTTGGATTGACTAGCAGTTTATACATTTTTATCGATTTTTCTCAAAGAATAGGCTTTTGGCTTCATTCATTTGATTTATTGTTAGTCTGTTTTCTATCTCATTGATTTCTGTTCTGTTCTTCAATATTTGTTTTTCTGCTTTTTTAGGGGTTCATTTTTCTTTTTCTAGTTTTGTCAGATAGAAGTTTTGATCATTGATTTGAAACCTTTTTTTTTCTAATAAAGTCATTGCATGGTACAAATTTCCCTCTACTGTTTTAGCTGCAACCTACACACAAAAAAATTTTTTTTTTTGAAACGAAGTCTGGCTCTGTTGCCCAGGCTGGAGTGCAATGGCGCGATCTCGGCTCACTACAATCTCTACCTACTGGGTTCAAGCAATCCTCCTGCCTTAGCCTCCCAAGTAGCTGGGATTACAGGTATGTGCCACCACACTCAGCTAATTTTTGTATTTTTAGCAGAGACAGGGTTTCACCTTGTTGGCCAGGTTGGTCTCGAACTCCCGACCTCAAGTGATCCGCCAGCCTCAGGTTCCCAAAGTGTTGGGATTACAGGCATGAGCCACCGCGCCCAGTCACAACCTAAAAATTTTGATATGTGGTTATTTGCTTTCATTTTCATTCTGCTCAAAATGTTTCCTGGCGAGTGGTGGTGGTGGGGGTAGAAAGCCATGAAAGGGCCTCCCTCCCCCAACCTTGCGTCAGCTCCCAGGGCTGCCCCTCCTCTGCAGCGTCCCCCCCGCTTCGCCTTCCCTTCCCTGCAGCTGGATGCTGGGGCTCTGGCAGCAACCCTGCTGGCCCAGGCTGGATCTGGAGACTGTAGAACCACAGGCTGGGAGTGTGTATGGTAAGGGAGTGTGTATGATGGGGGCTCACGTGGGACTTTCGGGAATGTGCAGACACCATAGTCACTCAGGGGCTCCGAGCTTCCAGAACTGGGATGTCAGCAGGTTGCATGAAAATTACTCTGGTGGCCTTCACGCTTTGCAAGGCAGAGGATCTGATGGGGCCCCATCTTAGTCCATTTGGGCTGCTGTAACAAATGAGTGGCTTATAAACAACAGAAATTTATTCCTTACAGTTCTGGAGGCTGGAAGTCTGAGGTCAACTGTCAGCGTAGCCAGGTTCTGGTGAGGACTCTTTTCCTAGTTGCAGACGGCTATCTCTCACTGTATCCTCATGTGGTAGAAAGCAGAGAGCTTGCTCTTTCCTTTTCTTATGTGTGTATGTATGTATTTATTTATTTAGAGATGGAGTTTTGCTCTTTTTGCCCAGGCTGGAGTGCAGTGGCATGATCTTGGCTCACCGCAACCTCTGTCTCCGGGGTTCCAGCGATTCTCCTGCCTCAGCCTCCTGAGTAGCTGGGATTACAAGCATGTGCCACCAGGCCCTTCTAATTTTGTATTTTTAGTGGAGACAGAGTTTCACCATGTTGGTCAGGCTGGTCTCGAACTCCTGACCTCAGGTGATCTGGCTGCCTCGGCCTCCCAAAGTGCTGGGAATACAGGCATGAGTCACTGCGCCTGGCCCATCTTTCCTCTTCTTATAAGGACATTCATCCCATGATAGTGATTCACCTTCATGACCTAATTACCTCTCGAAAGCCCCACCTCCTAATACCATCCTATGATGGCTTAGCATGTCAACATATGAATTTTGAGAGGACACAAACATATCCACTGCAGGTCAGTTGGCCATTGTATTTGTCATTTGCCTGTGTGTCCTCAGACCCATTCCTTGCCTTTCCTCTGCTCTGCTCTGCACCAGAGGGATGATGGCCCTTACAACAGGCTCCTATTTCAGTTGGCTTCCATCTGGGTTCAGCCAGTGGGGCCACTGGAGCGAGTTCACAAGCTAGAAGGAAGGGAGAAGCCAGGGCATTTGTCTCCCTTTCTCTGCCTTGGGTGGCCTCTCCAGAAGCAGCTGTCTCCTCTGTGGCTCCAGCTCCTGCAGTCTGCCCTCCACAGTCACGGCTTCTGCTAGGCCGCACCCCCACCCCTGTGGTTTTAGCTCTTTTCACATGGTCTTGGCTTCTGGGCTCTAGTAACACCTAGCACTACCTCCTCCTATTTTCTCTCTATCCGTTGCTGGTATTGCTAATCTCTGGGGTGCCTCATCATACCATTGGCATCTTGGTTCTTCCATCATCCATGTAACCCATTCCCCGTATTAACAACCTCCCCCCTCCACATACACGCACAATTTGGAATATTCTGAACAGTCCTAACTGGCTCCAACTGATAGATTCATCATCCAAAATGGAATGCCCCGTTTGGCTAGAGTTTTAGGGCAAGATCCCCAAGAGGTGGAAGGCCTCCTTTATGGCTCTGCCACCCATCTGCAGTACAAGTTCAAGGTATTGTCAAGTTCAGGAGTGCCACATTGTCCCACTTCAAGGGGCACCATTCACATAGAATTGAAGCCCTTCTCTGGGTAGCAGGGTTGGTTGCACTCAGTATACTGGCAAGATGCAAGGCAGCTTTTAGTAGAAAGAATCACTTGGGGTCAGGTGCGGTGGCTCACACCTATAATCCCAGCACTTTGGGAGGCTGAGGCAGGCAGATCACAAGGTCAGGAGTTCGAGACCAGCCTGGCCAACATGGTGAAACCCCGTCTCTACTGAAAATACAAAAATTAGCCGGGTGCAATGGCAGGCGCCTGTAATCCCAGCTACCTGGGAGGCTGAGGCTGGAGAATTGCTTGAACCCGGGAGGCAGAGATTGCAGTGAGCCGAGATGGTGCCATTGCACTCCAGCCTGGGGGACAAGGGCGAAACTCTGTCTCAAAAAAAAAAAAAATCACTTGGGGCCTCTGTCTTTGGGGGAATGAGATGTGTCTTAAGCATCTGTTTTTGGTTTGTCCTCCCAGTACCTCCCTGCTTCTTCTGGAACAGTACACCCCACTCTTTGGGAACTGCTCCTCTTCCCCTCCAGGTGGTTCTGATGAAGCCATCAATTACCAAAGCTCTTTCTCCAACAGGGGTAAACAGATGACCCAGGCTTGACCAATCAATGTATCCAGTGCAACACTGATTCATCCTGAGGATGGACATATGATCCCAGAGAGCCATCCAGCATCCTGTCCTAGGACTGAGAAACTATGCAAAGGGTCCTTTCTCTCACCGGGGTTGCCAGTATTTTTGGCTTTTGTTCATCTTGCTTTCTCCCCACCCAACAATGTAGAGAAAATCTATCTTCAATAGGAGATATTGAGGCCATCTCACAGGGAGTCTCAGTTGAGGCAGAAGAAGACGGTGAGAGAATCCCAGTGGCACTGGGTCCCCCGCTCCCATCCTGATTCCTGAAGCTCTTTCTTTAATTTTACAAATACCGGAGTGTTCCTTCTAGCCATGAGAGCCAATAAATTCCTTTTGTACTTAAGTTGGTTTGCACAGGATTTCTGTCACTAACACGGTAGACACAGAGCTCTCTGAATTCCTTTTGCCAGGAAAGTGAGACTTCAGGGCAACCCCTCCATTCGTCTCAGAGAGAAACTAATGCCAAGAGAAGGAAGCACATTGGTCAGTACGTTTCTAGCTACAAAGAGTAGAAAACCCAATTAAAGTGGCTTAAGAATGATTTTATAACAGGAGGTTGACAGGTAGTGTGGCTCCAGGGTTGGTTAATTCAGGGGTGAAGATGTCATTAGGAGTAGATAGTTCTTTTCTTTTCACTCTGGAGTCCTTGAACGCTTGTCTTGACCTCGTAGACCGGCTCCCTTCAATAGGTCCAAGGTGGCTCATTTTGTCTGGGTTACAGACAACAACCACTAGGGCAGAAATGGGAATGTCCCTGTCTGATGTCCTAGAAGCCTCTGGAGACTTTTACTGTCATGTTTCATTGGCCAGGATGGTGTCACACGCTCACTCCTAAACCAGCCACTGACAGGGGGGATGAGACCACCATGGTTGGCTTAGAGCAATCATGATTCATCCCCTGGAGCTGGGGTCTGCTCTCTTTGAATCTCATGGTTGCTTGGAGAAGAGTAAACGAAATCAGGGGTCTGATTGAAAAAAAAAAGGAAGAAGGTGAGGCACAGTGGCTCATACCTGTAATTCCAGCACTGTGGGAGGCTGAGATGGGAGGATCACTTGAGCCCAGGAGTTCAAGACCAGCCTGGACAACATAGTGAGACCCCATCTCTACAAAATGTAAAAAATCAGCTGGGTGTTATGGTGCACGGCTTAGTCTCAGCTACTTGGGAGGCTGAGGTGGGAGGATCACTTGCGCCTACAAGGTTGAGGCTGCAGGAACACTGTACTTCAGCCTGAGCAACAGAGAGATTTTGTCTTAAAAAAAAAAAAAAAAAACGAAGAGGTGAATGGCTGTTGGGTAGGGTAGTTGAGACAACTAGCTGTCCCCTCATACCTAGTCTTTCTCTTTCTTTTTTTTTTCTTTTTTTTTTTTGAGACGGAGTCTCACTCTGTTGCCCAGGCTGGAGTGCAGTGGTGTGATCTCAGCTGCTCACCACAACCTCCGCCTTCTGGGTTCAAGCGATGCTTCTGCCTCAGCCTCCCCAGTAGCTGGGATTACAGGTGCGCACCACCATGCCTGGCTAATTTATTTTTGTACTTTTAGTAGAGATGGGGTTTCACCATGCTGGCCAGGCTGGTTTCGAACTCATGGCCTTGTGATCCACCCACCTCGGCCTCCCAAAGTGCTGGGATTACAGGCGTGAGCCACCGTGCCTGGCCTTAGTCTCTCTTTCTTCCACAGTAATAGAAATTTCAGCTGGGTGTGTGGCCAGCCAGAATAAAGATGACATTTTCTAGCCTCCTCATATGGTTTGGCTGTATCCCCACCCAAAATCTCATCTTGAATTGTAATCCCCATAATCCCCACGTGTCAAGGGTGGGGCCAAGTGGAGGTAATCGGATTATGGGGGCAGTTTCTCCCGTGCTGTCCTCATAATAGTGAGTCTCCTGAGATCTGATGATGAACATATAAGCGTCTGGCATTTCCCCTGCTTGCACTCACCCCATCCTGCTGCCCCGTGAAGAAGGTGCCTGCGTCTCCTTTGCCTTCTGCCATGATTGTAAGTTTCCTGATGCCTTCCCAGTAATGCGGAAGTGTGAGTCAATTAAACCTCTTTCCTTTATAAATTACCCAGTCTCAGCTGTTTCTTCATAGCAGTGTGAGCACGGACTAATACACCTCCCTTGCAGCTGAATGTGACCATGTGACTAAGTTCTGGCTAATGGGAAGCTTGGAGAACTTTCACACAGTGGCTTCTGGGAAAATTTGTGGTGAGACATCTGACATGAGCCCTCTAGCAGGACAGGGGCTGAGACATGCCTTCTCTATGTGGTTTGTTCCCACATTCACCTTACACTGAAGCTCATCCCCTATGGCTGGCCTGGGTAGTAGAGTCCAGGGGAGAGGAGGTCGGGAGGGGCTCTGTGGCAGACCCTGGGGCTGAGTCCCCAAGGCTAGTCCCCTTTCCCCCTGCCCAACAGTGAGTTGGGTTTGTCTGGCCATCAGTCACCACTCTCCTTGGCAGGTGAGGGCAGGATCTGCTGATGGCTGCCTGTTCCCTGGTCCTTCTTGGGGAGGAGCACCCTGGCCCCTTTCTGCCTCTAGGGACTTTTTTCCACAGCCCAAGCAGGCTAGGAGTGCCAGAGAACTCTACCTGCTGGGAACAATCCTCAACCAGGGACCATGGGTTTGTTTTTTAAATAACACAGTTTCCAGGCTGGGCGCAGTGGCTCACACCTGTAATCCCAGCACTTTGGGAGGCTGAGGCGGGTGGATCATGAGGTCAGGAGTTCAGGACCACCCTGGCCAAGATGGTGAAACTCCATCTCTACTAAAAATTTAAAAATTAGCCGGACATAGTGGCATATGCCTGTAATCCCAGCTACTCAGGAGGCTGAGGCAGAAGAATCGCTTGAAGCTGGGAGGCAGAGGTTGCAGTGAGCCGAGATCATGCCACTGCACTCCAGCCTGGGCAACAGAGTGAGACTCCGTCTCAAAAAAAAAAAAAAAGTGTTTCAAATAACATGGTTTCCTCAGAAGCACATGTCCAGTTGCCCACAGTGGTAACCAGTTTGATAACACTCCTTGCTGCCCTACTGGTGTTTCCTGGAATCCCCTCCTAAACAAATTACTTGCATTTAAATTCTTGTCTAGAGTTGGCTTCTGGAGGAGCCTAACCTAACACGGAAAATGACCCAGTCTGGGCAAAGATGTGAGTAGAAGCCTGTTAGGGGTTTCTGGAAATTGTTTCCTCCCTGCTCTGGTAAGAGGTGAGGGAGAAGAAGGGCCCCCTTTTCCATCCGCCTTTTTTTTTTTTTTGAGACCGTCTCTCTCTGTCACCCAGGCTGAAATACAGTGGCATGATCTTGGCTCACTGCAACATCCACCTCCCAGGTTCAAGGGATTCTTGTACCTCAGGGTCCCAAGTAGCTGGGATTGCAGGCATGCATGACCATGCCTGGCTAATTTTTTGTATTTTTAGTAGAGACGGGGTTTCGCTATGTTGCCCAGGCTGGTCCCAAACTCCTGAGCTCAGGCAATCCACCCGCCTCGGCCTCCCAAAGTGCTAGGATTATAGGCATGAGCCACCGTGCCCAGGCCACCTACACTTTTTGTTCTTGAGGGATGCCATGTGTAAGGACACGATGCTTGGGGCTGCAGTAGCCATTTTGTGACTAGGAGGGGAGCCATGGACCACATTCTGGGCATGATGGAGCAGAAGGATGGAAGCCAGGCTCCTTCATGGTGTCTTTGAGTTTCCTGATCAGCTCAGGGCTCACCCGCTTGTGCACTTCTAGTTAAGCAGACAATAAATGTCCTTACAGATAAAGCCACATTTATCTGGGTTCTTTGCTGCTTGCTGCCAAACATATCAATACTGATACAGACCTTGTCCCAGAGGTATTACCTTTGAAATCACGTCCTCCCACTACTACCTCGAGCCCTTGGGGTGGAGCGGGAGGCAAAGTGGGGCACAGGCTTGACCTCCACAGGTGGCTGAGGGCCTAAGGTCCCGGACAGGAGAGGAATAATGGAGGCAGCTGGTGTCTGGGGTCCCAAGGACGGGGATGGGGAGGGCAAGAAGGAAGTCCTCTGTTCATCCGGGCCAGGGGGAGCGTTGTTATTGTTATCATCATGAAGCATCTCGAGGTTCACACTCATCCTGACCTGACTGGGCCCCCCTAATGGTCTCATAAATCCCGGCCATAAAGAGTAATGGGGGGAGACAAATGAGATAATTAGGAATAAATCTCAGCGTGATCTCTATTCATCAGCATCCCTAGAACTGGCCAATCTTCCGAGCCATTAGACAGGTCCTAATTAATGCCAAGCTGCCCAGCTCTGCGGAGGCTCCATGCCCGGGAGGGACCCGGGCTGAGGGGTACCACTACCCCCACAGCCCACATCAGCGACCTTGGGACGGGCGGGGGCCGTGCGCCTGCAGCCTGCCTGCTTCACCTTTCCGTCTCAAGGGCCTTACGTTGTCCGCACTGTCCTGTCTGCCTCCTTGTCTCTGTCTCCTTTCCTTCATCTCGCCCGTCTCCCCGACTGCAGCGCTGTGTTTCTCTCTTGTCAGATGGCTGAAGTCTATGTTGTTACCTACGGAACGTCTGAATTAGAAGGAATTGTGGGGGCCACCTATAAAAACTCTCCGCCATCTGTCCTTTCTGCTACCCTGCCAATACCTGGGCAGGGACCTAATCTACACCTGCTCCCTGAGAACAGTCTTTGGAACAGGGATGACCCCCCTGCCCCCTGCTGTGGCGGTCCATCCTCCCTGAGGCAGTTCTTGCTAGCAGAGAGTTCTCTCGTCCCTGGAGCTGGGAATGTCTGTGATGTCTGCTTCTCAGTCTTACCCCTACCTGCTGGAGACTGAAAATAAGCCTCACTCCCCTCCCCAAGATGCAGGTATTTGAAGGCCATTCTTGCCTTCTGTTCTTCAGCCAAATGTGCTGAGCTGCACTTGACACTTTGGGGTTTCCAGTCAGGTCTCCCCTAGTCAGGGACTTCTCTGTACCACCCATGCTCATCTGACCCCACAGCTAATCTGTTAGCTTTCCCCCCATGTTTGTTACAGCACCCCTACCTCTTTGGAAGGCTTCCCTTCCTTGATTCTATGAGTCTGGAGGGGTGACCAAGTAGCCCACCCTCCAGGCCACAGAGGCAGCCCACGATGAGGCCTGGCCGGCCACAGCCCTTTGTCCCCTGGCAACGTGATTGGCTCAGGGATGAGCCTGTTGCGTGTGTGGGGCCAATCAGAGTGCTTCCCTGGCCTTTGCTATGTGGCCCCAAGGGGGTAGAACTGAGACGGTGCCAGGTGGACAGTGTGTCTACCCCTTCTCACTCCACCCGTATCTGTCTGCAGTAGGAGGAAATGTGCCCAGCACCCAGAAAGACGCAAACTCAAAAATGGCAAGGATTGTGAATGGGGAGGAGGCTACGGCCGGGGGAAAAGCCGTGAAACCAGGCGAAAGGCAAGGAAGGGCTGGGAGGCGGCTTTTCTCCAGAGGAGGCGAAAGATGAGGGGCCAGCTGGGGTGATAAGAGGGCTGTGACTGAGGGTGCCATCCCATATCACATGTCCCCCAGCAGCCTAGGAAAGTCAGAGCACAGAGAGGAGCATCTGCACAGAGATGACAAGGGACCAAGTTTGTGATCTCTGTCCCCACGACCTGCTGCTCCCCCACTGTGACCTGAGCCTCCTGTCCCCGCTTCTCCCTCACCTCTCTTTGCCCAGGGCCAGCCCCAAGGGCGGCTGCACTGTTTTCCCAGCTTGGTCAACAAGCAGAGTCCCGCTGCCCCCTGCTCAGCCCTGGGAGTGTGTGCAGCAGTCGCCTTGAAAACCTCGGGGACCAGCCCTGGCACCCACGACTAGATCGTCTCCCTGGGGAGCAGGTGAAGCTATTGGGGGTGACGGCATGGGGTGGGGTGGACCTGCTCTGCCCAGTGTCAGAGCTGCTTAGCGGTGTTCTGTCCTGGCAGCTCTGGAGCCGCGGAGGCCACGGGGCCTGAAGCTCAGTTGGCCCTGGGCTGGGTGTGAGAAGAGGCCAGGCCAGTTCAAGTTCCAAATACAGGGAGAAGCTGATAGAGACTTTGGAGGCAGAGGGCCCCAGTTGATGGCCCTCCCCTCACAAACCAGCCCCTGGCTCAGCTACGTGCTCTGCCGTGGGGCCACCTCTCTTAGGTTTGGCCCACAAGATCACTGAGTGGTCATGGACGGTACCGGCCAGGGCTGGCTTAACCTGGCCTCACCACCTTTTATGCCATAAGCAGGGGGTGCTTGCTCTGGTTTAGACAACAGGTTAAATCAAACGGGGACGGGGGTGGCCTCTTAAGACAGCTCCAGGACAAAAGCAGGCTGATCTGCTGCTCTAATGACGAAAGAAGACCAGAGAGAGGTAGGTGTTCCCTGGACACTGTGGCCAGCATTACGGCTGCAGTCTCCCCGCTCTTCCATCGTACACACAGGGAACCAAGGCCTGGGGAGGAAAGGGCCCCTTCCTGGCAGCCCACAGCACAGCCAGGCCTAGAACTGTCACCTGGCTCAGCCCAGCCATTGGAAAGCAGAGCCTGGGAGTCTGTGGTGGGCCATGAAGAGAGGGAAGGATCCAGAGCCAGGGCTTGTCCTGGTTGGGGGTGGGCAGCCTCTAGATGAATGCTATTTGTTGCCCGGCAGGGATGAGGGCACCTGGGCAAAGACGGGGAGGTGAGGAAGGCAGGGTAGGCGTGGGACGAAGGGGGAATGGACCGTCATGAGTCTCCACAGCCCAGCCACAGGCTGGCCGGGGGGGCGGCAGCTGCAGACGCTGAAATGTGCAGTGTGTGAGTGTGTGTGTGTGTGTGTGTGTGTGCAGATGTGGCGTGAGTGTGTGTGTGGTGCGGGTGTGGAATGCATGAGCCTATGGAATGTATGTGAGTGTGTGACTGTATGGAGAGGCTGTGTGAGTGTATGTGGGTGCACGTAGGCGTGAAGTGGGTGTGTGTTTGCAGTGTATATGTGTGCGTGTGTATGTGTGTGTGTGTGTGTGAGGGGGCTGGCTAAATTCTCCCCCAGTCCCGCCCCCACCCAGCTCACCCTCTAGGGTTTCAGCCACTGTCCTAAAGAAAACAGCCTAGAGCCTGCAGCAGGAAATGGCTGTTTGGATTGCAGCGGTGCCTCTTCCTGCCACAGCCCTGCCGAGCGGGGAGGGCCAGGAGCAGGGCTTCCTGCCTATCTGGACCAGATATGGAGCTGGTCAGGAGCCCCTTCACCCCCGATCTGGCCTCCCTAACATCCCCTCAGACCCTAGCCTCGAGGACTGAATTGGAAACTCTCCCCCCATTGTCTCTCCAGGGCAGTGGGAGAAGTGGACACCCCCCAGGCTGAGGGAGCCGAGGCTGGTACACCCTCAGAGAGGGCAGCCGGGCAGTCCTGTCAATGGCAGGCCCAGCAATCCCACGTTCACGAACATTCTGCCGATACAGCTCATTCATGCAAAAGGGTGTGCTCGCTCAGCCTTGTTAACAAAGCGCTTGAGTGTGGACTAAGCAGAGCTGTGTCCCTGGACTGTGGCGCATCCATCCAGGCAACTCAGGCAGCTCTCCGTGTGCTGGGAAGGAAGCTCCCCAACACAGGGCCAGGTGGGAGAAACAGGGTCCAGGACAGTGTGTACAGGATCCTCATATTTTTGTAAAAAAAAGAAAACACATACATGTGAATGCTTGTGTGTGCATGGATTAGACTTTCAAACCTTCCGTACCTTGGGCGTGCAATAACTAAAAAACATATACAAATACACACAAATAGATACATGAGTACTGGGAGTGCCTCCAGGGCCCTCTACTGGATTGTGAGACCCCCGGCAGTTCCCTTCCTCTCTGTGTCCTGAATTTCTTGTGTGCTCTCAGAGGCCAGAAAACCCTGAAGCTGGTGAAGTGAGGCCTGTGTGAGTGGGGATGGAAGGGGTGGAGGAGGGGCTAGTTCTCTCGCTGCCTCTTAAAACCTCCTCCTCTTGCTGCAATGAAACCCACTCCCAAGGCCATGAGCTACTCTCTCCTGTGACATTCCTTAAGAGCATTTTAATTTCATCTGGCCCTTTCCCCCAGTCACCCCGCACCTCCTTCCAGAATTCGCCCGGAACCATTCCAAGCCTTCATTCCTGGAAGCAGTGCCCACCAATACGCTTGCGGTCCCCTCTGAAGCCTTGATTAGCTGAGTCTTCTCCAAGTCACCCTAACCGTCTGAGAGCCTCTCATGCCCCCTGGACCTCTCCTGACTTCCTCCAGGATGTGTGTGGGGGGTGCTGCTGGTCCAGCTGGCCCCCTACATCCGGGTCCAGCTGCCCCCAGTGCAGCCCTGCGGTCCTCACAGCTGCCACTGCTTCCGAGGTTCCTCCCTTTGCATACCAAGGCCGCCCCACAGATGGCCTTGGGGGCCCCTGCACTCCTGACACAGCTTCCTTCTTTCTCAGACCCTTGGCAATGGGGGGATACCTGAGGCTGCATGTGTAACCCCAACCGGGCCTCAACTGAAGCCCAGGTGTAAGCCTGGGGTGCTCTGGGCCTGGAACTGGCCCCCTCCCAGGCACCCCTCTGGTACCAAAATGGGCGTCACCCATGCCTTGGAACGACTTCATGGGGAAGAGCCGGAGAAGCTGGAGTCAGCAGGAGATTAATTAATCAAAACCCGAACACATCTGCTGTTAATTAATTCCATGCCAAGGTTAACTCTTCCTTCTCTGGGCTTCCCCTCCCTTTGGTGGGAAGAGGGAAATAATGGTGGGAGAAGGTACCCCACTTGCCTTCTTCCCTTAGAGGGAAACGTGAAGAAGGGAGGGGAACATGAAGGGCAGGGCAGTTTCTAGGGTAAGAAAAGCAGAAGAGGCAGGGTCCCCAGAGGGCAGGGCAGCCTCATCCATGTGGGTGCTTTTAGGGGTGGTAGTAGCGTTCGCTTTTGAGAGTCATGGCCCATGGAAATTAGTCATGAGTCCTGAGGAAATCTGAGATGGACAAATATCTTTATTTACAGCAACAAATAGAACAGACCCTCCCTCCCTTCCCTCCCTTTCCCATTCCAGTCTTTTCCATACTGTTCCCCCTCCCACCCTACCCAAAGGCCTCACCTAGCCCTGCTTTCTGGGGTCACTGCATGGGTTAGGTCCCCACAAAAGCCTAGGATAGGAGACTGGAGAGGGCTGGCTGAGGGTGGGTGGGGCGTCTCTTTTCACATTTGCTGTCCTCTAAACCAGAGGTGGTGGAGAGAGACAGGCGCCAGGAGCAGGGAGAGGTAGAGAGCCACGGCCCCACCGACCCACCCTCTCCAGGTAACTTTCACAGTGTTCTGCAGCCCTGGCTGGCCCCCCACGGCCCCCACCCCAGCCCTGCCCCTAGGTCGTCCCACCAGGTCTTCGGTGATGTGTGTCCCTGGTAACCCAGTGAAGAGTTCAGGCTTCTCTGCCGTGGGCCCACCACCCACTGCTGAAATAGCCCCTCTGAGCACGCCCCCACCATTTTCAAGGCTGCGGTTCTGAGAGGACATGGTTGGGTGAGAGAGGACCAGGGACAGGGGCCCTTCTCAAGCCTTGTGTGACAGTCCTGGGCCTGGCCCCACTCAGGGAGACCCTGCTGGGATCTGCAGGGGTGCCGGCTGGCCCAGTCCCTGCCAGAGGCTCAGGAGGAGAAGCAGAGCCCACAGCACTCCATGCAGATCTCCAGGCAGTCCGCGGACTCGCAGCAGGCATCCAGGATGCCACAGTCCAGGTCACAGGGCAGGTCGCAGTCAGCGCACTCGCCGGAGCCGCAGCAGCAGCAGCAGAGGCACGAGTCCTCTGAGCTGCAGGAGCCGCAGGTGGCGCAGTCCAGGACGATGTTGCACAGCGTCAGGAACTCGCAGAACAGGCAGGACAGGATGCAGTGGACACAGCAGTCTGCGGGGTGGGCGGTGGAGACGGGGAGGGGAGAGCTTGTGTGAAACAGCCAGGGGCATGGGGGCCCAGCAGCAGTAGGGATGCTGAGTGCTCACCGTGCGCCTGCCCATGCCAAGCACCTGGCACACATGAAGCTCACGTGTCCGTCCCCACAGCTCCATTTTCTAGGTGATGACCCCGAGGCACAGACAGTTGAGCACATCAGAGCAGGGTCCAGCCCAGGCAGTCTGGATCATCCTTGCTCTTAGCCACCCTCAGTTTGTTTATTTAACCAACACATGGAGTGATACTTGTTCTGGGTACTGTTCTGAGTGCTCTGCATGAATTACATTCATTTAGACCTCCAACGACGACTCTGTGAGGCAGGGGCTATCACTAGCCCCACTCCACAGATGAAGAGACTGAGGTTAAGAGAAGTTAAGTCAGCTGGGCCCAGTGGCTCATGCCTGATCCCAGCACTTTGGGAGGCTGAGGCGGGCGGATCACCTGAGGTCAGGAGTTCAAGACCAGCTTGGCCAACATGGTGAAACTCCATCTTTACCAAAAAAACAAAAAATTAGCCAGGTGTGGTGGTGCATGCCTGTAATCCTAGCTACTTGGGAGGCTGAGGCAGGAGATTCGCTTGAACCCAGAAGGTAGAGGCTGCAGTGAGCTGAGATCGCACCACTGCACTCCAGCCTGGGCAACAAGAGTGAGACTCTGTCTCAAAAAAAAAGAGAGAAGTTAAGTCTACACCCAGAATCCTACCACCTGGCTCACCTCTCACCTGGACATCTTCAACAGCCTCTTCACTGGTCTCCCCACTCCCTGGCTTTGCCCACCGCCCCCGAAGCATCTCCATTCCACACCTCGACCAGAGGGATCCTTTAGAAATGTCTGTTGGATACTGGCCCTCCTCTGCTCAGACTGCTCCCATGGCTCACATGTCACTTGCCGTAGACGCTAAAGTCCTTGCAGTGGCCCCCGAGGCCCCCTGTGGTCTGGTCCCTGTGCCCTCTTAGTTCTCTCCGCCCACTCCTCTCCTCTGGATCACTCTGCTCCGGTCACGCCGGCCTCCTGGCTGCTCCTTGGCCATGCAGACACTGATTACTCTGCCTGGAACAATCTTGCCACAGGCACATGCTCGGCTGACTCCCTCATCTCCTGCCTTGCCCGAATGCCACCTCTTGCCGAGGCCTTCCACCACCGGCCTCAATACTGCAACTGGCCGGCCCCGCCTCGCGCTCCCTGCCCGGCCCTACCTGGCTGCCTGCTTCCCCCAGAGGCCATCGCCTCCCACTGTACTACATGGCTTCCTCACGTTCATTGTCATTTCCTCCTACTGGATATGTAAGCTCCAGCAGGGCAGGCACCTTGGCCCATTTTGTTCACTGACAGATTACAAGTCCCCAGAGCAGTGCCTGGCTCATAGGGGTGCTGAGTGAACAGAAATGCATGAAGCTGCGCTGGGCACCAGCTGGGAGGTGCTGGAGCTGGGACTTGAGTCCAGGCTGCTGACTCTAGATCCTCTGTCCTGCAGCGCTCCATGTGCTGGGGCCAGGCCGTGGGGCACAGCGTGCAGTTCTCCTGGCCAGGGGCCCCCTGGGAGACCTACTGTGCAGAGGAGGGTCTAACCCTGTTCTCCTGCATTCCTGTGTGGAGGGACTAGGGTCTGGCGATCTCTCTTCAAACTGGATTGGGTAGTTCTCTTCAAATATAAATTGGATGAGGTCATCATCTTGTTAAAAACCCTTCAGGGACACCCTACTGCTCTCCAGATAGTCTAGGTTCACTGCCTGGTTGGTAAGGACCTCCCAGGACCCCTGCCTGCCGGGAGTCTCACCTTTGACACTTCACCCTCCAGCCACACTGGCCATTTCTCACCTCTGTGCTCTCCTCGCTGGAGCCTCCTTCTCATCTTTTAAGGCATGCTCAGACATTGCCTCCAAGCCTTCCCAGGATTCCCTCCCCAGATTTCTGGGCTGGTGTGAGTGTCCCGCTGCGTTCACATATAATCCTCTTTGTGACTTTATCGCTACACTTATCACCTCGTGTGGCGATTACCTATCTCTCTCATGAGAGTTTTATGACTGCATGAACCAGGTATCCAGCACATAGCGGTTGCCTAGGACATTTCATTTTATTTTGCTTTGAGATGAAGTTTCACTCTTGTTGCCCAGATTGGGGTGCAATGGCGCAAACTTGGCTCACTGCAACCTCTGCCTCCTGGGTTCAAGCGATTCTTGTGCCTCAGCTTCCAGAGTAGCTGGGATTACAAGCACCCACCACCATGCCCGGCTAATTTTTTACATTTTTAGCAGAGACAGGGTTTCATCACGTTGGCCAAGCTGGTCTTGAACTCTGACCTCAGGTGATCCACCTGCCTCGGCCTCCCAAAGTGCTAGGATTACAGGCCTGAGCCACCACGCCCAGCCAGGACATTTTAAATGAATAAATGGCTTCTTCATAACTAAGACTATTGGGGCTGGGCAAAGTGGCTCATGCCTATAATCCCAGCACTTTGGAAGGCAGAGGCGGGTGGATCACAAGGTCAGGAGTTTGAGACCTGCCTGACCAACATGGTGAAACCCTATCTCTACTAAAAATACAAAAATTAGCAGGGCATGGTGGCACACACCTGGGAGGCTGAGGAAGAAGAATTGCTTGAACCTAGGAGGCGGAGGTTGCAGTGAGCCGAGACTGCGCCACTGCACTCCAGCCTGGGCGACAGAGCGAGATTCCGTTTAAAAAAACAAAAACAAAAACAAAAACAAAAAAACTGTTGGGCAGAATCTGCTTTGCGGAGTGGGAAGATTTCTAAGCATGTTACGTGCAAATGTGTAAATGGAATCCATTTGCAGATGCCCATGCCAGTGTCCCTCCACACAGATAGGAACCACTGGAACATTCTGGGGTGAAGGTCAGGCCATCACTGAGCTCAGGCAGCTGTGAGCCATGTTCACCTGATGGCTGGTGAGGAGGGGGCTGGCTGCCCTGCAGCCCTACAGAGATCTTTGTGTTGTAGGTGCAGCAGCTGTCTGGGAGTCTGGATCCTCTGACCTCCCATTGCACCTTGCAGCCCTGCCCCGGCACCATTTTATTCTGGTACATGTTCTTTTTTCCTCCCTAGACAGAAAATTTCTGTTTCCAGAAACAGAGTGGCTTAAGATGGATCAACCCAGGTGGCTCTGTTCCTTGTTATAGCAATTCTGGGAAAGCAAGGATGGGAGGGGTAGGGGGGGTGGGGGGTGGGCTTGAGGAGGTGGGTATGCCTCAGTTTACCCAGCAGGTGCACTTTTCGAGGTCCTATGATTTGATCATGCATCAGGTTCCCTGCAGGGCTTGTTAAGCCCCACCAGAGTCCAATCCAGTAGGCATGGAAGGAGTTTGAGATCCTGCATTTCTAAGCAGCAGCCTGGTGAGGGTGCTCCTGCAGGCCCCTGGGTCATGCTTCCAGAAACCTGGCTTTGGAGGCCTCTCCCAGGGAGAGATGGGATGGGGTGCTTACCTTCCTGTGCCTGGAGGGGGATCTGGGAGGCGGTGGATTTGGTGCTGCTCTTACTCTTCTTGCTGCCCTGGCTGGCGAGAGACGGGTGTGTCTGTAACTTCCGATGGGACTTGGAGCCACTCAGGGCACCATTCCCCGCCCGTCTGGTGCTGCCCAGCTCTGAGGGGTGGCCAGAGCCATTCGGGAGTAGTGGGGTGCAGCCCAAGGGGTTCCCCTGAGGCTGACCTGGAGAAATGAACAGAAAGGGTGATGGGAAAAGGGCGGGGGTCATTCAGCCCCCAGAGCGGTGCTCAAATCCTGCCTGCTTCATTCTTACATACATCCCAAAGCACCCAGCCATACCTATATCCTGCAGATGGGGAAACTAAGGCCCAGAGGGAAGAAATGACTAGTCCGGAGCCATGCCATGAAATTGAGTTGGACCCAACTCCTGACTCTCAGTTCAGTGGTCAGTCCAGAAATGACAGATGTAGAAGGGGAGGGGCTGAGAGGCCTGGACCTCTCCTTCGTTCCCTACACAAAGTCCATTCTCCTGCTCTTGTCATCCTGGGGTTTCGGCAGAGTGGTGGCAGTGGCCGTGTTGGGGAAGAGGGGTGGTTTGGCTGGGGTAGGGAGGATAGCAGTGAAGCAGTTAACCTTCACCTTGGCCTCTGCCAAGCCCCCAGCTGTTATTGCCCTTGGCACACTGGGTGATTTATTGGAAACATCTGTTTGGAGATGAACGCCTGGCCCTGGAATCCAGGGGCTCCTCACTGCAGCCCTTCTACCTCCTGCTCCTTCCTCCTGGTGCCTTAACTTGAACCTCTGCCCTCTGAATCCCCAACCCCATCGTGCCTCTGTGGGCAGCTGGCAGAGAGTTTGGGGAGGGGCCTTGGGATCTGGGCGAGGAGAGAGGGAAGAAGGCAAGAGGAAGGGCAGTGGGGAGACCCCCAAAGCCAGGAGCCCTGGGTCCCCACTGCAGGCTGAGGGACCAAACTTCAGCTTGATCATTGGGGTGCAGGCAAGGTGACCCTGGAGATCCCCCAAGCCCTGAGTTCCTTCCTGCATCCCACTCAGGGATGTTCAGTTCTGGGTGAGAACTGGCTGGCTCAGTTCTATTCTCAAGAGATGAGGGGAGGTGTGTATGGTTCGGGGAGTAGGGAGGGGCTAAGGAGGGGTCACTGAGAGGTCTGGGGCTCCTCAGCTGGGCAGGACTCCTGACTCCTGGGCAAGACCCTATGGCCCCAAGGACCCTCTGGAAATGTAGGGCACTTCAGTCCCTCAGGAGCTGGAATCTGGATCCCCATTTCCTTCCAGGCCTGGCCTGTGTATGTGAATCGTGTAGGAGGGAGATGTCTTGGGGGCCCTGGAGCCCAAGGAGAGGGGAGGGTGGCCTCAGTGCCTCCCTTGGCTGAGGAGGCCAGGTCTCCCAGTGATGGCAGCAGTCACAACATCGCACACTGAGTGCTTCCCACACACCAGCCCTTCTAAGTACTTGCTGCTCCCAGATCCCCTCGGTATCGCTAGCCTTCTTTTACTGATGAGGAAACTGAGTCCCAGAGAGGCAGAGGTACAATAAGTTGCCCAAGGTCACACAGCTAGCAAGTGTTAGATATGGGACGAGCTTAGAGATTAAGAGCTGGACTCAGAGGGCGGAGGCCAGCAGGGGGGCAGAGGCTGGGAGACAAGCAACTGAGGACTAAGCTGATACTGTCACGACAATCACTACCCTCGTGACTGGCGGCATGTGTGTTTTGGGCGGGTATTATGTACCAGGCACAGTGCTGGCAGCTTTAGGTGGAGCAGCTTCTTTAGGCGTCACAAGAGATCTACTACTGGCCCCATTTCACAGATGAGAAAACGGAGGCCCAGAGAGGGGAAAGCTTGCCAGAAGTCCTGTAGCTGGGAAGTGGATCGGGGAGGGCATGAAGATTGGAAGAAAGGAGCTGAGGACAAGGTCAGGGGTCAGGGGGAGGGTGGGAGGCAGGGTTCTGGAGAGGCTCCATGCTGGGAGCCTCTAGCAAGAGGTGTGGCTGGTGCCTGAATCTGGGTAAACAGGGGTAAGGCTATGGGAAGTGGCCAGGCCTGAATCATCCGGCCCCCACCTTCTGGCCCCACACAGGGTGACTGGGCCGAGTCCTTGGCCAGCTTCAGTGCCCCTTGCCCTGTTGCCTAAACATGGGCGCCGTGACCAGAGGGTGGGAGTGTGTGGCAAGCTGAGGGATCTGAGAGATGTGGACAGACACAGAGCTTGCCTGTGGCCATGGCCGTGGGGGTGGCCGTGGGGGCTGAGTCACAGAGCAAACACTCAGGGCTCACAGACACAGGAGTGTCTGTCCCATTCCCACCAGGCCCCCTTCTCCACAGCCATGGCACTGAGCTCTTTCAATTCTGCTGGTGGGTGTGCTGGAGGAGACCAAGGGCCGTGCACTAGCAGGATAGTAACCCTGACTTCCAGGGAGTCCAACTTAGTCCCAGATGCCCTGGCTGGAGGAGGCTGCCCGCTCGGCCATGCCAGCTGGGCATGCAGGCAGGCATTGGGAAGACTGCTGGGCTGGGAGACCTGAGTTTCCCAGCTTGGGACCAGGGTGGGTGGTTCTCTGTGCCTGTTTCCTCATCTGTAAAATGGGCTTGGCAGTAGCCATCCTGCTGCCTCACTGCAGGCTGATTAGGTGAGCAAGTGAGCCCACTGAGGGACAGAAAGTTGGAAAGTAAAAGTGTGACTATAGATGTGGGCAAATCCTCGTTATTTATAAAAATGATCCCAGCTATTGCTTCTCCTGTTCTGGAGGGTGAAGGTGGAAAATTGTCTCCCTCCCAGGACCTCCTTGGAGAACTCGAGCCAGGCCTGGGAATGGAGCTGAATTTTGTTCTTTTTGCCCCCCAGAGCAACTGGAGGCTTCTTCCTTTTACCCTTGATTCCCGGAAGGATGGGGCTGTATCAGGCTCCGGCTCGCTAGCCCATGCCAGCCCCGCAGCTCTCTTCCTGAGGCCGGGGATGCCTCTCTCCAGGCAGCCGCATGCTCTCTGTCCTGAGCCATCTTGCCTGGAGCCTGCCCACACTTCTGCTTCCTAGTCACTTTGCAGTGGAGGTCTGCCCCTTGACAGACAGCACAGTGACAGTGCCCTAACCCTTTTTGCTGCCATGCTGCCACCCTCAAGGTCCTGGCCGAGTGGGTGCACCCACTTTTGCCAACCCATTTGCGTTGAGTTCCCTAGTGCAACCTCTACATGTTGCCATCCAACCTCCTGGTCCCCTAGGACTCACATGTCACAGCTTCTGTGGGGACATCGAGGTCAGTGCTGTCCAAGGCCTGGGGGACGCCAGGGCCATTGCCTTGGGGCATGGGGGTTGCCGCCTCCTCCAGAGAGCCCTCCTCTGGCGCTGCCTCCGCAGGGTGAGTGGATCCTGTTACTACCTCCAGCCCAGGAAGGAGGGATAGGGTCTGGGCTAGGAAAAAAGCAGATGACTGAGGTCCATTTTCCTGGGGCCCTCCTGTTTGCCAAGCCCTGGGCCCCACCCCACAGCCCACCATACCCACTGAACCCTCATTCTTCGTCTGTTTGCACCAGTTACCCAGCCCTTACTCTATCTGACAACAGCAACAGACTCCTAAATAGAAAGCTCTCAAACCACAATCTGGGAATGAGCAAGGGTGTGCATGCATGTGAGTGTGTGCACGTGTGCGTGTGGTGTCGGGAGGGGCAGAGATGGTAGAGTATAAAAAGAGTGGGGACAGGAGGCAGAAACAGCGCAGGGGAAAACAGATGGATGGTCAGCGACGGAGAGATAGGGTCAGGCATCGAGAGTGACAGGGAGAATCAAAGGGACAGTGAGAGGTAGAGGCAAAGAGAGATAGAGCATTGGACTGCAGGAGATTGGGTGCGGAAGAGAGATTTATAGCGACCCAGTGACAGACAGCCTGGGACGGGAGCGAGACACAGCAATAGCGCGAAAGTCAGTGATGGAGAGAAAGATAGAGATGGGGCAGAGACAGAGGCGATGGAGAAGGGAGCACTGTGTGATACAGAGCGCGGAGGGAGGCACAGGAGAAACTGGGTCAGAGAGGATGATGGCAGAGGAGTCAGAGGAACCTGAGGGTGAGGAGCAGGGAGGGGCTGCAGTCAGGAGAGCAACAAGAAGCCAGCCAGAGCGCTGGGGAAGAGGTGAACCGCAGCCACATGTAATTACAGTGGCTCTGTGCAGGGGCGGCAGGAGGCAGAAATGGAGCCACCTTCAAACCCACAGCTCCCCAGGCTGCAGGACTAGGGCCCCTAGTCTCAGGAGAAAAAAGGAATGGGGGATGGGTAGTGAGGGAGGGAGGAAGAAAGGGGTCTGAGCTTCCACACACTCAGCTGGGGGTCATGGGCAGGCCCAGGCTGTGCCAATGAAAGGGTGTAGGGTGCAGCCTGGGCCTCTCATCAGCCTATGCGGTTAGTTGGAAAGACAGGGTTCTCAAGAGGGTGGCCTTCTACCTGCCCCCTCCCCACATATCATGCTGGGAGAAAGAGAAGGAGCAAGGAGACACAGAAACAAGAGGCCACAAGGGCACAGGGAGAGGCAGGGGGACACGGGGGGGGATATGGGTAGAGGCAGGGGGACACGGGGGACACAAAAAGGGACATGGAGAGAGGCAGGGTGACATGGAGGGGGACATGGGGCGAGGCAGGGGGACACAGAAGGGAACATGGAAAGAGGCAGAGTGACACAGAGGGGGACATGGGGAGAGGCAGGGTGACACAGAGGGGGACACGGGAAGAGGCTAGGTGACACAGAGGGGGACATGGAAAGTGGCAGGGTGACACAGAAGGGGACACAGGAGAGGCAGGGCGACACAGAGGGGGACATGGAAAGAGGCAGGGTGACACAGAGGGGGACACAGGGAGAGGCATGGAGACACAGAGGGGGACACGGGGAGAGGCATGGGGACACAGGGGGGCATGGAAAGAGGCAGGGTGACACAGAAGGGGACACGGGGAGAGGCATGGGGACCCAGGAGGGACATGGAAAGTGTCAAGATGACACAGAGGGGGACATGGAAAGAGGCAGGGTGACACAGAGGGGGACACAGGGAGAGGCATGGGGACACAGAGGGGGACATGGGGAGAGGCAGAGTGACACAGAGGGGGACATGGAAAGAGGCAGGGTGACACAGAGGGGGACACGGGGAGAGGCATGGGGACACAGGGGGGACATGGAAAGTGTCAGGGGGACATGGAAAGAGGCAGGGTGACACAGAGGGGGACACAGGGAGAGGCATGGGGACACAGAGGGGGACACAGGGAGAGGCATGGGGACACAGAGGGGGACATGGACAGTGGCAGGGAGACCCAGAGGGGGAGATGACAAGAAACAGTAGGGAAGCCCAGAGAGTACACACCCCACGGAGAGACCCAGAAAGAGACACATGCAGAGACAGAGACACAGGGTAGCCTTGAATTGAAATGGAATCAATCACAGAGAACAGAGAGGGGCTGACATATGGTATCCTCTATGAACTATCTCCAAATGACACAGAGAGGAAGGGGGTGGGGGAGAGAGAGGCAGAGAGAGCTGAGAGTTGAAAGAAGAGAGGAGGGAGATAATTAGAGGGCTCAGTGGAGGCCTGGGCATGCAGGCCTGGGGGAGGGGAGTTGGAAGCATGTTGAGGGGAAGATCTTGGGGCCCAGCTGCCTCCCTGGGCCCAGAGCACAGCCCCCTGTGGCCGTGACCCTCAGAAACCCCTTAGGAATCCTTGTTCTAAGGGGTCTGGTCCCCCATGGTCATGGGGATGGGCGCCCCAGAGGCCCCACATGGGAAGCACAGAGGGCAGCAGGCCCAACAGGCATGCTCTCACCTGCCCAGTGAAAAACCACAGGCCTTGCCTGGAGACAGGAGTTGGGGTGAGGGGGAGGCAGTGCCGGCGCTCCTGGGATTCCTGCAGGGCAGTGGAGTTATTTGCTGGGAGCCCTTCCCAGGGCCCATGACTCCAGGGAGGCAGGGGTGGGTTCCTTCCAGCTCCATCTGCTCTGTGGGCCTGTTGAGAGCCCCGCTCATAGCTGGGTTAATCATTGAGAAATCAAATGGCTTTTGGAGGATCAGAGGATTTGGACAAGTGGGAGCAGGCAAGTGGAGATGCTGGTGCCAGATGGTGCCTCTCCTAGCCCTGAGCCGGGTCCACACCAACTCAGATATGGCTCAAGTTGCCATAAAAAGGGAGGCTCAAAGGGAAAAAAAAAAAGACAAAAAAAATCGTAAAACCAGGAGTTCAAGACCTACCTGGGCAATATAGCGAGATCTCGTTCTCCACAAAAATGAAAAAAAAAAAAAAGACAAAGGAAAGAGAGGCTTAGGGTCCTAATTTTCAGGAAACCAGCGGCCTGCCTAGCTCCGGACCCTGGCCCCCAGAGGCATCTTGCCATGGCCCTGGGCCCGGAACTGGGAGACCTGACTCTCCCACACCGTGTAATGAGACAGAAAGACCTGAGTGAGAAGCGGAAGATCCGAGCCCTGCATTTACCAGTTACCAGCCTGGCAAGTTATCAGAGTGGGGCTACTTTGTCCTAATGCTCATGCCACAGGGTTTCAGGAAGGAAAGAAATGCTCATTAGAGGGTTGTTCACAAACCTTTCACCCGCAGCCCCACTCCTCTTCCCTCTGTCCCTCCTTCCCTTCCTCTCTTCTTTCCTTTCTCCCTCCTTTTTTTTTTTAATGAGTAGTTTGGCTTCTGATCTTTCCCCTTTCATTCATTCCTCCCTCCCTCCTTCCTTCCTTCCTACCTGTGCTGCGTGGTTTAACATTTTTTAAGCACCTATGAGGCACTCAGCAATATAACGAGTACTGGGTATACCCAAGTGAGAAAGACCAGCTCATTGCCTCGGAGTTCTCGGTCAGGGGTGGCGTGGGCTGGTCACTCTTACATACACAGAGGTGCAAGAGTGACGGTAGGGCATCTGGAAGAATGGTGGAAGGACATAAGATGGTCCCCTAGCCCAGACGGGTGAGTGTGGCTAGCAGGCTTCCTGGGGCAGGCAATACTCACACTTAGTCTTGACAGATCAGTAGCACAGAGGGGGAGTTTTGAGAAGAGCAGCAGGCATGAAGACCCCCAGTGAGCCGCCACATGCTCTGGGGCGGTGTTGAGGCTGGGAAGCCTAGAATGATAGCTGGGGCATGACAGGCCTTGTGGTCACTTCCCAGGCTTCCTGCTGAGGTCACCAGGGCTCCCTGGGGTGACACTGTGAGTCCTCTGGTAGAGAGAACCAGGACTTCTGCTCCCTGCCCTGCTTCCCTGCCTCCCTGCAGTGTTACAGACACAGGGTAGTCTTGAACTGAAATGGAATCAATCACAGAGAACAGAGAGGGGCTGACATATGATGTCCTCTATGAACTATCTCCAAATGACACAGAGAGGAAGAGGGGGCGGAGAGAGAGAGAGCTAAGAGATAAAAGAAGAGAGGAGGGAAGGTGAGGAAGATGATTTAAGGAGCCTGGAGTTCACATCTCCAACCTCCTTACCCAAAGTGTCTCCACTCTGTGGGCAGTCTCTCCTGACAGTCACCTACAGCGCTGGTGACCTCGGATCTGGTGGGAACAGGAAATTATAGAGTGCAGACCAAGACCCGAGGAGGCGCCTCCTGCAGGAAGCCTACCAGGCATTAGACCATGGAGGAAAAATGAGGAAGGAAAGAAAACCAAGTCCAGTAATCCTGACCTGGAGACACACAGAGGACAGAGAGCCTCCGGAGCCAGGAGGGGCTGCAGAGGCAACCCAGCAAACCAGCACTGAGGGCAGAAGAGGGAGCTGTGCCAAGTGTCCAGAGACAGGGAAGCCGAAGGAAAAGGGAGAAGCAGCTGCAGGAGGACCTGGTCTGCAGAGGTGACACTGCCCTGGTGGCCCAGACCCCGAGGTGGGGACTGAGAAGCAGCTCCCGCTTGGAACAGATGGGGCAGAGGCGCCAAGAGCCCAGGTTTCCATTCTGTAACCGAGACACTGCTGTCCAGCCGCAGAGGGAAGAACATCTCAGGGGAGAGACTTCTGGAGGGTGGAAATGTGGAGTGGGCAGGAGGAAAGGGGGTGGTCCGCAAAGGCGAAGGAAGCCCCTGTGTGGATGTGCAATTCATGACCTGCAGAAGGTGCCTGCCAAGGGAGTGCGTGGATGGGGCTGAAGTCCTCATCTTCCTAGTAGGTGCCATCTGCTCACCCGACTGCATGCCTGCTCCATCTGACCAAGGGGGCACCTTTTTCTAATCTGCATTGGGTGCCCCGCATGCTGGTGGCATCTCTGAGCAGAAGCTCCCGGCCCTGTACCCCTCCTCTCAAGGGTGGCTATCTACAATGGGGAGATACAGAAAGGCAATAGCTCCTTTGCTTCGATGCGCTCCCATTCCCAACATGGGATAAGAGTCTGGTAAATGTCTGGAGTTGTGGAAAAACAGCTGGTCCCAGAAGGGAGTGGGAGTCATGTGTAAATCCATGAGCCCAAGAGGAAAGGCTGAGACTTACACCCTCAGCAAGGACTCTGTGGGCTCTCTCTGCCCGCCATCCACCAAGTTGAGGGGTGGTCCTGGACCAACAGGGAGTAGGGGGACCTCTTTCAGGTGGGATGGGTTCAAGCCTGGACAGTGCCCATGGGAGTTCCAGCCAGAACACCCCTGCCTGGTGTGGAAAAAGACCCATGCTCCAGAGCGCCACTGCCTGGTGCCTTAAGCTTAGCCCTCATCATTGTCCTTTTGGACTGAGGATCTGGGCTTCCCCTTTGGAGCTCTGACCATCTCTGGAGAGAGAAGGCCAGAACCTCCTGTGGTCAGAGAGTGGCGGCTGGAACCTCACACTTCAGTCTTTCCTTGGCTCGGCATTCAAGGCCTGTCTGCCTCTTCAATCTATCAATGTACCAGGATCCTGTGTTCCAGGCAGACTGGCCTCTCCATGGTCTGGGCTGTCACCAGATATTCTGACCAGTCCACCCATGCTTATATTGTTCCTGTTGACCAGAAGCTCCTACCTCTCCCACTCTCCAAATCCAACTCATCCTTCTGGACCAAGCTCAAACTTCACCTCTTCCTCTAGAAAGCGTTCTCTGACCCAGCTGCTGAGGACTTAGCTCCAGTGTCCCCTCTTGTTAATAACCTGTTAGTGAAGTCCTGGCTTCTCAACCAGACTACAGTCCTCCCAACTCACTCCCTGGGGGTGGCGTCCACAGTCACCTCTGCATCCCCAAGGGGCACTCAGCAAATGCCTACTGGGGAGTACTTTCTGGAGTTTGGAATGCCCCAGTCAGGGGCAGGAGAGAGAGGGCTGAGGAATAGGGGTGGCATCTGGACCTGAACCCCAAGAAAGGTAGAGAGGGTGGACTCCTTTGATGCACACATGGGTAATATGAATCCATTGGTCACAGTCCCAGGCCACCAAGCTGAGAACCAAACAGGGCCTGGGCTGGCCAGTTAGGCGGGGTCAAATTGGTTTTATTTTAGGTCTGAAGGCTCCAATTCCCCAGGAAATTCAATTTAGAACCATGAACAGGAATGTGACGCCCCAGTGCTGGGCAGAAATGTGCCTGTGGGTTAGGGAGCCAGGCTCCTGGGGCTCTCAGGGGTGGGTGGGGAGGAGGCCGCTAAGAGAGCCAAGGATGTGGGGGCTTGGCCACCTGCCCCTACCAGATCTGCCCTGAGTCCCCTTGTGCCCTGTCTGCGCTGGGGCGGCTGAGGCAGGGGCTGATTTGCTCCCTGGCTGTCTTGCCAGTAGGGCCTCTGGGGGCAGCGCTGTGGCCTTGCTGTTCTGTCAGCGCCCAGGGAGCAAAGCGTGGGGGATTCTGGTCTCGGATTCAGGCGTCTGTGGGGTTTTGGCTGGGTCTCCTGCGGTTTGGGCTTCCTGGGCAGCAGGCTCATTCTCCCAAGGCGGTGGCAGAGCGAAGCCTTGAGTTATGAAAGCCGCATTGTCTGGCCCAGCCCAGGCTGGGGAGGGGGTCTGCCGGGGCGCTGGGGGGCCTCAAGTTACAGCCCAGGGCTTCACCCTCCCAGCTGCCCACCCTGGCCCCGGTTCCGTGCACAGTTAGTTCTCTCCTCTTGCTGCTGGAGCTGAGAGTGGCTTCAGCAAGGAAGGGGATCTTGGAAGGTGGAGGGAGACCCGAGAAAATGGATCAGGGGAGGGAGAAAGCTGGGGAGAGTAGGAGGACGGGAGAGCAGGAGGCTGAGGAAGGGAGGAGGCAGGAGGGAGGCCCAGCGGGACAGGGAAGGTTCCCAGACACAGAGAAGGACCCTTCCAAGTGCCCTGCCCCCAGCTCTTCCTCTGGGCTGAAGGAGTCCAATTCTTGGAGGCACTCATCCTGCAGAAGGCCCCATTGCAGGGGCCCCACAGAGACAGCAGGGAATTTGAGGCTAGGCCAAGATGGGCTGCAGACACATTGGTCTCCTCTATGTGCTGGCTGTTGGCCAGACATCTTCCACTTGTCCTCACTCTGGTTTAGAGGACCCCCCACCTCCACAGTTAGGCGTCCACACCAAGTAGGTGGGGAACGGAGAGGGGCCTCCTCCAACAGGCAGGCAGGCCACGAGGGCAGGGCGGGCAGGGCGCATGTGGAGGCTGAGGCCAGAGAAGGGAAGGAGCTTGTTCAAGGCAAGGCAGGGAATTCAAGTCAGAGGTTCAGGAGTAGACCTTCATTATTCGGAGTCAAATAGGGGAAAGGGAGAATGGGGCTGGCGGGGAGGAAGGCAACGACTCAGAGGAGATTCAAGTTATGAAATCCGGGTCCACACTCCTGCACGCGGTTCCCCTGGCCCTGAACACATCCCAGAGGTTCCTGACTTCTCTCTGACCCGGACTTCCATTTGGGAGCTTCAGCCTAGGCATCTGGCCAGTGAGGGGAAGGGACCGAGAACCAGAGCCCGGAAGGTCCCTACCCCAAACCCCCTCAGGGAGTCAAAAACCGTCCTTGGCTTGGGCGGCTCCCCCAGGAATCGCGGGTGGGTTACAGACGGCGCCAGGAGCGGGTTGGGGCACTTCACTCGGGCTGTAGACACGAGGTGGGGGTGCGTGTGTGTGCACAGGGCAGGGGCGGCGGGGACTGGCCGGCACGAGAGGGAGGAAAGAGAGGGAGAAGAGATGGCAAGAAAGAGAGGAGGGGCCGGGTCCCGCAGCCGCTCGCGGCAGACAAAAGTTTTCGGGAAGCGCTCGGCTCTAGCTGGGCTGGGGGAAGGGAAGGAGAGAAAGACTCAGACAACGCCCCCCTCCCTCCACACCAGGCCCCCATAAATATTTACACTTTGGGCAGAAACGGTCGAGACACAAATCCCAGACGGACAGACACCGCGGAGTGTGTGTGTGTGTGTGTGTGTGTCTGGTGTCGGGAGTTGCGGGGAGTTGGAGCCAACTTGGCAGAGCCGCAACCTCTGTTCAGAGCCCTGCCTCCCCCGCCCAGCCCCCTACTCTCCCAGGACCAAGTCCCCAAACCCAGACTTTTCGTCCCTATCCCCAGAAAGCTCCTCGGAGCCGTCTCCCCGAGTCTGGGGGCGGAGGGGGAGAACTAATAACACCCCTTCAGCCACCACCCGCCCCTGTCCAGCTTCGCTCTCCACTCCCGGTCCTACCTGGGCCCGGGGCTGCGCTGGGGGCTCCATGGGGCGCGTCGTAGGGAGAGGACTGCTGGCCGCTCACCTGGTACATCGGCCCCGGACCTGCGGAAAACAGGGTTCAGCGGGCGAGGCCGGGGGCGGGCAGGGGGCGATCATACCCCAACGACGCGCGCCTCCCCGGTCCACTCACTCGTGCGAGCCGCGCTACGCTCTCTTCCAGCCGGATCCCCGCGCGGGGCCCGCCATCCGCGCCTGCTCCTGGCGCCCCCGCCTAAGGCCCGCTCGCTCCCGGGTGCTCTCCGGGCGACCCCTCCCCTCTCACTTTTTCCCTTTACGGCGCCTGCTCGCGCCGTTCGCCCCTTCCTTCTTCCTTCTCTCTCCAGTCCCCTCGCTCCTCCCCTGCTCGCCTCTCCCCTCCCCTCTTCCCTGGCCCACCCTCTCCCCGCCCCCTCCTCGCCTTCCCAGTCGCCCCTCTGCGGGTCCCCTCCCCGGCGCCCGGCTCGGCCCAGCCCGGAGCCGGACACGTTTGTCCGCGGGGCGCCCGAGGCCCGAGCCCCCACAGGAAGCCGGCTCAGCGCGCTTCCTCCGCGCTCCTGGAGCGGGGCCTCAGTCTCCCCAGATCCCTGCCCCCTGAGGCTCGGAGCCCCGCGAGCTGCACGTTTTCCTTCGCCTGTCCAAACTCTGCAAAAGTTTCTGGAAAATCAGGAGAAACAGAGAAGCCTCAACCACTTCGTGCAACTGTCTGAATAATTGCGGCCTCCAAATCTCTTTGCCCCAAAGATGGGCGCGATCAAGTTCCTCAACCACCTTATGCCCGTCAGTCTCTGCCCGGGGTCCTAAGCTGGGGACCGGGATCTGGGCTCCCAGGCCACCCGCCCAAGCCTCCAGGGTTGTCTGTCCGGGAAATCCGGTTAGTGACCAACCAGCCTCCCCTGTGCCGCAGGAGCCCAGAGCATCCCCGACCCCCTGCCCCTGCCAGCTGTGCGTGGGAATGTGTGTCAGAAAACCTACTCTAGGGGCAAAGAGAGGTCCTCCGAATTCAGCCCTTCTTTGGTATCCAGAGTGGAATCCGAGGCCTTCTAAGATGAGGGTTCGTGGAGAAAGGGGAGGGAGGGGGCTTGGGCCAGCTGAGCTGCGCCTCTGGGTGTTGAGCCGTGGTGGTAGGAGGGCGCCGCTGCCAGGCAGTCCGAGAGGGTTCAGGGACCCTCAGCGCGACCCCGGGACCTGGTCCTGGAGAATGGGGAAGACCTTGGAGCCTGCGGCCCTCCAGCTGGGGCTGGGCGGGTCCGTGTGATGATGCTCAGGGTGGGGCGGCCCCCTGGGGTGACAGCGTCTCGGCCACACTTGGCCGGGGCCTCCTAGGAGCCGCGTCTGGGCTCCCCACCAGGAGGGCCAGTGAGCAAATTGGAAGGCGGCGGCGGCGCCAGGCCACCTTTTCTAGTCCCGGTCCAGCTGGGTCTGGAAGTGGGGAACGGGGACGCAGGAAGCCGGGCGTCCCGGCTCCCCGCTTTTTGGACTCTCACAGCCCCCATAGTCGCTACTTACGGCTCTCGCAGGTCCTCGGAGCGCCGTCGGGGCCAGGACCGGGATGGCCCCCTCGGCGCCGGCAGCGCTCCAGCCACCCGCGGCCGCGTCCCAGAGATGGGCTCGGGTGGTTGCGGCCCGGAGGAAGGTGGGGCGGGACGGGAAGAGAGGCTTCCGCCCCCTAGTCCTGGCTGCTTGCTGCGGTGGCCTGTCCTAGCGCCCCGGGAGCCGGCCAGGATCCGGTCGCTGTCCATGAGCTCTGGAGAGCTGAGCCGACTCCCCCTTCCTGGCACGGGCTGAGTCACTCGGACGGGACGCGCCCGCGGCCTGGGCCTGGCGGCTGCTGCATTCTTACCTGCTTACCTGGGCGCGCACGCTGGGCCTCACCCACCTCCAAAGGCAATCCCCAACGTCTCTTTCCGTTTCCTCCCGCGTATAAGGCCCCCTCCCAGGGCCCCCTCCCGAACCTCAGACCTCCATGCTGCACCCCTCCCCCTGGTTTCTCAGTCTCAATCCAGGGCCCTAAACTCTGCATCAGTTCGGTCCCGGAGCCTTATGGTTCCAAGTCGCGTCTTTGATCTCAAAAGGCCTCTGAATCGGGCCCAGTGCTAACGTCTGTTTTGTTGGAAATGTAAATCATACTTTAAGTTTAATCCCACATGCTGGTTATACAGGTGTGCTCAGTTTGTAAGGATACAGCAAGCCGAGCATTTTAGGGTTAGGCAATTTTTTGTTATGACTATTGTACTTTAATTAAAAAAAATTTAAAAAATCAGCATTCCAGGACAGAACCCGATAGGGTATGATGGCGGGGGGGGGGGGGGGGGGGGGGGGGCGGCCCCCCCTGGGGGGACACAATAAACACAAAACCAAAAAGTTTTTTTTTTGGGGAAAACAGTTTTCCATTAAACCAAAGGGGGGGTTAGAATTTGGG
>CAUYLG010050563.1:0-36582 GCA_963573385.1 Cacajao melanocephalus
GTGGTTCTGACAGAGTCCAAAAGCCTCAAAAGCAGGGAAGCTGATAGAGCAGCCTTCAGTCTGTGGCCGAGGCCCAAGAGTCCCTGGCAAACCACTGGTGTAAGTCCAGGAGTCCAAAGGCCAAAGAACCTAAAATCTGATGTTCAAAGGCAGGAAGCATCCAGCAAGGGAGAAAAAGATGAAAGCCGGAAGACTCGGCAAGCCGGCAGACTCGGCAAGCCGGCTTATCCCACCTTCTTCCGCCTGCTTCGTTCTAGCCACGCTGGCAGCCGATTGGATGGTGACCACCAGATTGAGGGTGGGTCTTCCTCTCCCAGTCCACTAACTCAAATGTTACTCTCCTCTGGCAACACCTTCACAGACACGCCCAGAAACAATACTTTATCAGCCATCTAGGCATCCTTCAATCAAGTTGACACCTAATATTAACCATCACAGAGAGGATCCAAGGCTTGGCCACCCCAGAGGGAAGTGAGGTATTTGCCCAGGACCCTGTAGGGGGGCCTGGTCTTCAAGCAGGATGACAGAGCAACAGAGGGAGCCAGGAATATCTGTGAGGTCCAGTAACTCAGCTTTATAACCTGAGGGAGAATTTCCAGCATGCTCTGTGAAGATAATTAAAACCCCTCTGGGAGGAGGGACCTGAACTTCTGAATGCTCACAATATTATATAGAAAATTCCTGGAAATGATTACTCATTTAGTAATAATAAAGTGCCTACTATGTGCAAAAGCTCTAGCCTGTGCAGTAATCTAGCATTGCATGTGACCTTGAGTCTACTTTTATTCTCCTCGAGAGAGTCTACCAGCAAAATCTTGTTAGGGAGAGAAAAGTGCTCTATTTGTCATTTCTGAACTGAAATGCTTCCATCAACCTTGAATTACAGGAAAAGTCTCCTATACTTAGCTATTGTTTGCATCATCATCGTCATCATTATTTCAGGCTCCTGAAAGGGAGCAGAGTGTGCTTCTTTTAATGCCAACTGTGATTTGCATGTTCATAGAAGGTTTGAAGTTTCAGAAAT
Source organism: Cacajao melanocephalus (assembly GCA_963573385.1). NCBI lineage: Eukaryota > Metazoa > Chordata > Mammalia > Primates > Pitheciidae > Cacajao > Cacajao melanocephalus. The sequence goes on from CAUYLG010050563.1 coordinate 1,025, forward strand.
TAAATGTCGGGGTGTAAAATTCTCTTGAAGGAAGAAAGTATGATTGCATCAAACTTTCAAAGTACAATCAAAGTCTAAAGGAAATATAATTATTATTGTCGGTTTATCACCTCAAACATGTTGTTGTAAATGTCATTATATCAGATGAGTTTGGTAACAGGTTTTCCATTTTGCACTTTATTTGACAAGGTGATTCATTGTTTAGTGCGGTTTAAGATGTCAGTCCTTCTGGAAGGAATTGAGCTGAGCGGATGTGCATAAGAACGTTCTTCCATCAAAGTATATGATTAAAGAAGGGTTAGACTCCTGAAATATTGTTTCCAAACTTGCTTTGAATAAAAGTGGTTTCTTTGTCAAGATATAATTTATCACAGTTGGCTACATCTGGGAAAGTGTACCTAGACTCTACATGCTGTCTATAGTATAATACTTTGTATGGCTCTAAGCCTGGGCAAGATAATCCTATCTTGGCTAAGTTTGTCCCTATCACGGAAACCTATCTCGTAATTGCCTCTGTGGTTTTTTAAATAAAATATCTCACAGTGAACCAGAGTGATAGGGCAAACTATTTGGCTCCGCATTACTATGTATAGTGTATTGGACTACCATGTGTCGGTCGCCTAATATGAGACACTTCACAACAAAGCATTCAGGTTTTGAGCACTAGAAGGGAGCCAGGGCCCTCTTTTGCCATTTTGATGATGCCACAGCATTTCCTTTCTCTCTTTGTTAATGTCCCATGTCAAAATTATAAATAAGAACATAGATCTTCATAATAAAAAAGAATGCCATTTTTATATCTATACCTACAAAATGCCAGGAACTGGGCTACTTAAGGCCTTACCTCTCATATTCAAAGTGATCTTGTAAATTATTTGCATCTTCATTATATAATGGAGGGATCTGAGGCTCTGAAGGAGGAAGCAATTTGCCTGAAGACACACAGACAGCTAGTGGCAGAGCTGGGATCCTACCTGCAACTTTAACGCCTAGAGCTCTTTTCCTTATTGTGGTTAGTGTGTGTGTCCAAAAGGCATCAGGTTTACCCACCTTTTAGCAGTGTGGCCTATAGGTTTTACTGTTTGCCTGGGCAATGCATTCTATATATTTATATGTGGTATCTTTTAAAATTCCTCTTGATACCTGACTGTTAGTGTCTTATTTTAGGTGCAGTAGCACGCAACAAACGTAAACTGTGAGGGGGAACATTCTTTCCTTTCCCCAATTGAAATCTATGCTGATTTCAACAAAGGTCGAAATGTCTCAGGCTTCTTAAAGGAAAATTAGATGTGAAGGAACTCCCAAATGTCTTCCAAATTACATTATTTAAAATTAACTAGGTGGAGGGTGTCATGTGATAAAAATTTCTTGTTTAAATTGAATAGCCTTTTTATGACAGATGCAATGACCAACATTTGAGAATATAAAATAATAGTGATGTATTTATGCAGTTGCCATTAAAAAATGACAGATATGTCATAGCTGAATAATAGCCTCTTCAACGATGAAAAAGAGGCATCATTGACACTTCCATGGGCTCAAGGCTGAAATATTTTCAAGGCCCCTCAGTTTTCCTTGAGTGTAGAAAGTTCAGGATATTTGCAGAACTCTCTGTCCTAACGTGGCTCTGCTGCTTGGAGTTAAGGTCAAGACACCACATTTCAGATCCATTTGAAAACATGTATACCACACAAGAGGAAGGGTCTTGGTGACAGTTCCTATTTCTGTTACTGCTCTGGAAGCTTTGAAATTTTAGGTTTGTATGTTGTTTGATCATAGGTTTCTTGGCTTATATTTCTATAAGTAAAGCCATCTCTTGATAATAGGGATTGTTTCTGTTTTATTTAAAAATTTAAAAGGTGTATCTGTAGCGTATATCCACCTACACCTACATATCAAAAAAAGGACACTTTATGGTTTTAAATTCCCTCATAGAATTAAATGGTCATCATATTTCTTTACATAACGCTTTGCTCAGCAGGCAGTAGAGGACTGTGTAGTGGTTACACACTTGATTTCTGGTGCTGGGTTCAGATCCCAGTTGCCACTCCACACTATTTCTGGGATCTTGGGCAAGTTCTCAACTTCTCTGTCCATCAGTTTCTCCATTTTTAGAATGGCATCTAATTCATAGGCTTATACAAGTTTATATATGTTTTTTTTGTTTTGTTTTTTGTTTTTGTTTTTTGAGACTGAGTGCAATGGCGCATCTCAGCTCACAGCAACCTTCACCTCCCAGGTTCAAGCAATGTTCCTGCCTCAGCCTCCTGAGTAGTTGGGATTACAGGTGCCCACCAACACACCCAGCTAATTTTTGTATTTTCAGTAGAGATGTGGTTTTACCATGTTGGCCAGGCTGGTCTCAAACTCCTGACCTCTGGTCATCTGCCTGCCTCAGCCTCCCAAAGTGCTGGGATTACAGGTGTGAGCCCCTACGTGTGGCCCTGGGTTTATATTTATAAAGCACCTTGAAGAATATTTGGACACATAGTAGTGCTATGGAACTAGGTTCTTAATAAATGAAGTTTTCTTCAGAAGCAATATAAGTATAATGGATTAGGATAATATGTTTAAAAGCATATTTTGAGAAGCGTGGATTTTTTCAGTCCATGAGTTTTTTCAATTCAATATTGTTAAAATGTTCATGCTGTCCAAAACGGTCTACAGAGTCAATGCAATCTCTGTCAAAACACCAATGATATTCTTTACAGAAATAGGAAAAAACAATTCTAAAATATGGAACCACAAAAGACTGAGAATAGCAAAAGTTATTCTGAACAAAAATAACAACACTGGAGGAATCATATTACCCGACCTCAAAATATACTAAGAATTAGTAGTTAACACAAACATCATGGTACTGGCATATAAACAGACACATAGACCAATAGAACAAAATAGAGAATGAAGAAACAAATCCATACATCTATAGTAAGCTCATTTTTGACAAAGTTACCAAGACATACACCAGGAAAACTGGCTATCTATATGCAGAATAATAAAACTAGACCCCTCTCTCTTGCCATGTAGAAAAATAAAATCAAAATGGGTTAAAGACTTAAATCTAAGATCTCAACTATGAAACTACTACAGGAAAGCACTGGGGAAACTCTCCAGGACATTGGACTGGGCAAAGAGTTTTTGAGTGATACCCTACCAGCGCAGCAACCAAAGCAAACATGGACAAATGGCATCACAATAAGTTAAAAAGCTTCTGTACAGCAAAGGAAACAAGCAACAAAGTGAAGAGACAACCCACAGAATGGAGAAAATAGTTTCAGTGTACCCATTTGACACGGAGTTAACACCCAGAATATATAAGGAGCTCAAACAACTCTATAGGAAAAAATATATGATCTGATTTAAAAATGGGCAAAATATCTGAATAGGTATTTATCAAAAGAAGACATACAAATGGCAAACAGGCATATGAAAAGGTGCTCAACATCACTGATCATCAGAGAAATGCAAAGAAAAACTACAATGAGATAATATCTCACCCCAGTTAAAATGGCTTCTATCCAAAAGACAGGCAATAACAAATGCTGGTGAGGATGGGGAGAAAAGGGAACTCTCGTCCACTGTTGACTAGAATGTAAATTTGTACAACCATTATGGGGAATAATTTGGAGGTTCCTCAAAGAATTAAAAATAGGACTGCCATATGACCCAGCAATCACACTGCTAGGTATATATTGTCCCCAAAAGGAAATCAGTATATCAAAGGGATGTCTGCACTCCTATATTTATTGAAGCACTATTTACAAGAGCCAAGATTTGGAGGCAACCTAAGTGTTCAACAACAGACCAATGGATAAAGAAAATGTAGTACATATACACAATGGAGTACTATTTGGCCATAAAAAATCAGATCTTGTCATTTGCAACAACATGGATAAAATTGGAGGTTATTATGTTAAGTGAAATAAGGCAGGCACAGAAAGACAAACATTGCATGTTCTTGCTCACCTGTGGAAGCTAAAAATTAAAACAATTGAACTCATGGAGATAGAGAGTAGAACAATGGTTATCAGAGGCTGGGAAGTATAGTGGGGGGCAGGGAAGGAGAGATAGCTAATAGGTACAAATATATACCTAATTGTACATATTATATATATATACACACAATGTATATATTGTATATTACATACTGTTTATATTATTTTATGTATAATATATAATAGGTACAAAAATATAGTTTGAATGTGCTCAGATATTTGATAGCACAAAAGGATGACTACAGGCAACAATAATTTATTGTACATTTGAAAATTACAAAAAGAATATAATTGGATTGTTAGTAACACAAAGACAGGATAAATGCTTGACATGATGGATACCCCATTTACCCTGATGTGATTGTATGCCTGTATCAAAATATTTCATGTGCCCCATAAATATATACACCTACTACATACCCATAAAAATTAAAGATTAAAAAAAAGTAAAATAAAGTGAATTGACATCCACAGCAGGGTAACTGCAGAAAGAACCAGAATAAGATACACAATGCAAGTCCGTGTGACCATCATTATTCCGAACTTCAGTTCTTGAAAGCAGCAAGGAGCCGTGGTCAGATAATTAATCTACTTAAATCCAACATCACTTGGACAAGTTCCCAAATGTTCCCAATCTACCTAACAGGTAGATACCTGTTAGGTTGTTATGAGAATCAAATGAGATCATATTTGTTAAGCACTATTAATTTAATAACATCTGTGATCAATATTATATTGATAGTTTTATTATTTGAGGCCCCTGTTCACATGCTTTTCTCATCTGTCTCTTAAGAATAATTGTAAATAGTATCAATTGACTCAGCTTACAATGGGAAAATACACAAGAGTGATAGTGGACCACAGTAAGAATTGAAGAAGCCCATATATACATACACAGTGATAGATTTTTATAACATAATTTGTCAAGCTTTGATTTCTGTATTTTTAAAAATATGTGGATAAGTCACAGTGAATTTATAGAACCAAAAATTAAAAGAAGAGTAGGTAAGATAAAATAAAATGAAATATTTAGGAAATAATAGGAAACCGGCCCTGAAATAAACGATGGAAAGAAGCAGCCTCATTTACATGGAAAGAGACTGACAAGTGACCTGCTCAAGGCTTCAAAGAATAGTTTTTCTGAGAATGTTGACTTTCATTTATGAGAAGATTAAAGTGCTGACTGGAGATAGTGCAGATCAAGTTGGGCCACACAAGGACTTTTAGACACAAATGATGTTCCCACAGCAGGACAATCTCTCAACAGAGATAGTGTAATAATGCCTCTAGAAATCTTTAAACATGGGATTAACAACCACTGTTCTGAATGTTTAGTAATTAAATCTAATTTCTGGACATGAAAAACTGGAACTGATAAACACTTTCTACTCCAAAATTTTGATTTTGTACGTCACAGACTGGAGCCTCCCAAACTTAGTTTTGTGGGACACCAGAACGCAGCGTTACTGTTGTGCTTAGGTTGGACCTTCTTAGGCCCACAGGGCCAGTCACCACAAGCAGCCTCCTCCATTTACCCCAGTGTGTGATACCATGTCTTATGTACGCCATGAGGCCAAAAACATAAGGAATCATAGACCTGGATGCTTAATGTACTGAAAAGTAGCTGGTATCTAAATTCAAATACATCATCAATCAACTGAAAGCTATTTGGAGGCCAAATACAACCATTTGGTATACATATGGGAGCCAGGACAGAAATGAGAAAATTAATGAATTTATAGCTTTCATTATTCAGATCATCTAGGTGTTCTTTGTATTTTTCTCAGGAAAAAAAATTAGAGGAATCCAACTGGAACACTGCAATGACTTGGCCAAAGTGACAAGGCCTTTTTCTCCATGTCAAGGGCTGCTAGAGCTAAACCATTTTCGAAAATCCATACCTTGAAAGTTTCAAGTGATATGATTCCAGATTTCCTTGACAGAAAGCCAAAACAACTTCTTGAGCTGAAGGACACAGATCACATTCATCATGTTCTTTGAATGTTTGCCTCTTTCTTCTGTGTTTCCAAATTGTTTGGTTAGAAACTTTATATTTAATCACAATTAAAGAAGGAAATATTTATCCATTTATTCATCCATCTACTAGTCATTCATTCTTTCATCAAACAAACATTTAGAGAAGACATATATTTATAGGATGACTGTCAAAGCTTCAAAGAATCTAATAAAATAGAAAGATAATTCAAGCTATAAGATGTGTGCAAACCTAAGTCTAATACAAGAGAGTATAAAGAAGAGGCCTGAGGACAGATTAGGAAACAGGTTGTGGACAGTTGGGAGAAATCAGCATGCAGTGTACATGCCTGGGGATAAAATGCAGTCTCTCAATCAGTTAGGGGCACTTTAAGACTTTTCATGGAATTATTGATCCATCATTGGTCACTGAATCTATAAAGAGGCCTAAGTGTATGATCTCAAAAGAGATTCAAGACTTATAATTCTCTTTCAGAGTCATTACTGCTGGCAATATGGCACAAATTAACATGGATAGGAAAGGCCTTCTTTTTGACAGATGAAATGTCTATCTTAAATGTCATAAAACAGGGCTGGATCCCAAGTGCCTTCCTTTTAATTTTGTAACTGAATAAGTTGGTTGTCTTTAGATGACCTAGCCACAGTGTGACAAGTATCTCTCATGGGTTGATGACATGCCTTCCTGTATGATCACAGAAGTGGCTCTGACAAGCAATTCAGCCCATTGGCCAACTTATATCAGGAAAAGCTGCTAAATCTTAATTTTTCTAAAACTGAAATAATTAATTTTGGCAGACACACTTTGATGTCCAGATGGATAATATCAAATTAGTCTACTCAACTGATAGCCATAGTTCGTTCCCAAGGACCACAATTGGTGATTTACCTAGTTAACCCTCGGGATGCAGTTGCATTTTACAAGAGTTATGTTAAGGATCTTCTCTGGTCAAGGCAAACCTGTGGTACTGCTTATCCTCAAAAGCTTTCAGGACAGGTCAGCTCTTTTGTGCCTTATGGTACAGAGTTACGGTGTTTGCATCAACAATTTGTGCAGATCCTGAAGTGTTTTATGAGCATTGCACTTGATCCCTTTGAAAGTGCTCATTTGGCTCACTGTGAGACAGAAGTGAAGTGACCTTCCATTAAAATAAAAATATCAGATAAGTCTGTTTATTTTCACAAGGAAAAAACACCCTTGTCATCTTCACTCTGGATCTTTTTTCAGTCAGCAATGTGAGCTATCTGTGAGTAGAAATGGATAGTAATCTCAATTTTAAATTGTCTATTATTAATCTCCTGTCAAAAGCATAGCTGAAGCTATCTAAGGGGGCCACCAGTAATTCATCAAGATTCTCCAAAATGCAACCATATTATGCCTTAAGTTCTCGTGTAAGTTTATTCTACAAAGTAGCTTCGTGTGGACTTTTTAAAAAAGAATTTAAATTATAGTATTCATTATGTCATTCAGTGACTCTTAAAGAAATATAGGGTGCATTCCCCCAAAGTTCAGGTGCAAGACAAAGTTACTCCTTTTATTAGACAAAGAGTACTCTCATTAGTCATGTTTTCTTGTTTACTTTAATGGCTAAGAAGCTTAGAGTAAATTTTTACACTCAGTTTCAGTATTGGTTCTCGGTCTGGATTTTCATATAATTATTCCTTCATCACTTTTATTTCTTGGCTTGTGTCTTTGATTATATTAATGGTTTCCCAGTTTACCATTTTTATTGTAAGCTGCCTCACATCACACATCATTTTTGGAAGTAGAAAGTGTGTAGATGCATATGAAAAATATTTCTTCAACATAGACTGGATACTAGAGCAGGCACTCTCTGGAGGACTGTCTCAAAAAGTGTGGTCAGTGTAATACCTAGAAAGGAATATCTTGAGGTATTTGTTCTGCAGATTCCTAGGCTCTATGCTAGGTATACTGAATTAGAATCGAGATAGACTGGGAATCTGCCTTTTTGCAAGCAACTCAGGTGAGTCTTCTACACACTAAAGACTGAGAACCACTGGCCTAGAATCATTCTCCAATTGATCCACAAGTTCATCGTGTCTCCAAGTTGGAAAATTGCCTTTAAGAGTAGCATATACCTTATGTTTCATCAGCACTGTCCATAGATCTAGCAGGGGACAAATTTAGATGTTCACTGTCAGTGACCCACAAGTGAAAGATACTGTCAGTGACCCACAAGTGAAATATATATATATTTCCTAATTCTTTCTTTTCTTCTTTCTTCCTTTCCTTTCTTTTCCTTTCCTTTCCTTCCCTTTCCTTTCTTTCCTTCTTTCCTTTCTTTGAGACAGGGTCTCACTGTGTCACCCAAGCTGGTCTCAAAGTCCTGGGCTCAAGCAATCCTCCCGCTTTGGTCTGCCGAAGTGCTAGGATTACAGTTTTGAGCCACCACACCAGGCCAGAATCAGGAAGTTACAGTCACCATGTAAAAATCATAGGAGTCTTGTCATCAGAGTGGGAATGGAAATGAGAAGTATTTAAAAGGGTTTCAAAATGTGGGGAGGAACTTCCACCAGTACCTTTCTAGTCACGTTAGGGGATTTAGAATGAGAGAAAGGAAGAGAGAGAGACAAGAAGAGAGACAAAGATCAGAGACATCCCAGAGTTCGAATCTGGAACAATTAGGAAAATGTGAATGCCCTTATCTGAGCTAGGAAATGTTATACAGGAGTAGAAAATCATGTTTGATTTTAAAGTATGAAGTCCTAAGGAAACCACCAAGTGGAAAGATGGACCTAGACCTGAGAAAAGCCAAGGTTAGAGATGAAATGCTAGAATTTTACACCTCGAGGTGAATTGATATAGGAATACAGAATAACTCAGATAGGAACTACAGAGTGGAAAGAGAAGAAGGCTAAAAAGAAAACCTGGAGGAAGACATTTGGTAGCTAAGGAAGGAGATGTGTCAAAATGAAGGAGGGAAAAGAGAATTTTAGGATTCAGAAAACAAAAGAAAAATGGCTCTCAAGAAAGGTTTTAGGCACCAGAAGCTTCTTTGTGTTGGGTAGAATTAAGATTTCCTGAGGAATTGTGGTTGAGCAGTTTCATTAGAGGGAAGGGGGCAGAATAAGACTGCAGAGGAAGAATGAATGGAAGGGATACAGCTAGTATGAAACTCAGAAGTCTGATCGTGTAGGGTGGAGAGATGTGACGGTAACTCAACAGGGAAGGAGGGTTGAGGACAAGGCTGCTTCTAGACTTTACAGTATCTTTTTGAAAATTAAGAAAATGCATCCCTTCCTCTTGGTAGACATTTTTCCATATGTGTGCAGGCATGACTTGGCCAGATGAATATTGGATGGATATCATCCTGACTGGCCTCTCCAGCTGGGAGTCTTTGTGCAGCGTGCAAGCCCACGCTTAAATATCTGCTGCCATCCAAAACTTTCTCTCAACAGTGCATGCACACTGCACTGGCCTAGGACAAGTTGCCAGTTGTTGGTAGAGGTGAGAGGGGAGGTGAGGGGGACATCAAATGTAATTAAGAGACAGGAGGATAGGGGTAACTGCCAGAGGAAAGTCAAAGAGAAGCATGAAAAGATGGACTTAAAGCACAGTTGCTCATAGACAAAAACAGAGCAGATATGGTCATTTATGTCAACACCTTTCTTGAAAAGTTTTTCTCATGTCATTAATCCTTTCACATAATACAGGCATAGAATGAAATTCAATCTCCTTTTGTATTTTTTCAAGGCCCTCAAAAAGGTTATGATATCAGTGTGTGTCATATATTTATAAAAGAAAGACTGAAGATATCTATGAAGTGATTTCCAGAGGATATTAAATTTAAAACTCAAAGACAAACAAATACATTTAGTATGATAATTCTGGGGCCAGAAAGGAAAAATACAAAAATATACATATATCTGCTTATTATTACAGTAAGAAGCAGAAGAAGAATCAGCCAGAAGACAATGAATTTGCATATTTACAAGGGCTGGGGGGAAATGGATGGTGGAGATAGTGGAGGGGTGATGGTTGTTTGAGAACAGCTTTTTGTACAGTTTTAAGCTGGAAAACATGTGTATTAGTCCATTTGTGTTGCTATAAAGGAATTCCCTGAGGCTGGATAATTTATAAAGAAAAAAGGTTTGTTTGGCTCACCATTCTGCTGGCTGCGCAAGAAGCATGGCTCCAATATCCACTTCTGGGAGGTGTCAGGAAGCTTTCACTCATGGCAGTAGGCAAAGTGGGAGCAGGCGTGTCCCATGGCAAGAAAGTGGGCAAGGCAGATGACAAGTTTTTTTCCTCCCTCCTTCCGTCCCTCCCTCCCTGCCTCCCCCCGTTCCTTCCTTCCTCCCTTCCTTCCTTCCTTTCCTTCCTTCCTTCCTTTTCTTTCCTTTCCTTCCTTTTTTCTTTTTCTTTCTTTCTCTTTCTTTTCTTTTCTTTCTCTTTCTTTTTCTTTCTTTCTTTGCCTTTCTTTATTTTCTTTCTAGAGGATCTCACTCTGTTACCCAGGCTGGAGTACTGTAGTGTCATCACTACAGTCTCAACCTCCTGGGCTGAAGCAATCCTCCCCCTTCAGCCTCCCAAGTAGCTAGGATCACAGGCAGGTGCCACCACACCCAGTGTCTAATTTTTAATTATTTTTTTAGAGACGAGGTCTCACTGCATTACTCATGCTGGTCTTGAACTCCTGGGCTCCAGCAATCCTCCCACCTTGGTCTCCCAAAGCACTGGGATTACAAGCATGAGCTGCTGCTCTTTTTAACAACCAGATCTCATGTGAACTAACAGAGTGAGATTACTGCTGGGAGAGCACCAAGCCATTCACGAGGAGGGATCCACCCCAGCCCACCTCTAACATTGGAGGTCACATTTTCAACATGAGATTTGGAAGGGATGTATATTCAAGTCATATCAGCGTGTTAATGTTCTACAGGTTCAAAAATTAAATTAGGTCAATAAGAAAGAATGGGAGGGAAGAAAAAAATAAACTGAGCTGAAAGGAAACTGGAATAAATGCACTTAACTTTAATTATTTTAAATGAATGTCATAACTATATTGAAGGGAAAAAATAAAGAAATGAGGGAAGGAAGGAAGAGAGAAGGAAGGAAGGAAGAGAGAGGAAGGACGGGAGGGAGGGAGGGAGGAAGAAGGAAGGAAGGAAGGAAAGAAGGAAGGAAGGAAAGAAGGAAAGAAAGAAGGAAGGAAGGATGGAAAGGGAAGGGGAGAAAGAAACCAATCCAAGTAGCTTATGAACTTTGGAACACAGTATTTCACCACACACCCTCAGTATTGAATAGCACTGGGTATTGGGAAGGGGAGGGTGGGAGATGGATAATTGTAAATGAATCCTGAACTCTTTTAAGTAGGTTGATTATAATGGTTTTGAAGCAATTCTGACATTATTTGCAATGTATTATGCTATTCAGCAAATGGGTATATATGTTGATGTTGTTATCCAGGGTTCTCATAGTGAAAGAAGGGAAATACAAATATGGAATCAGGAAAGTCAAGAAAGAATCCTGTGAGGATGGACTAAAATTGGAGACATTAGTTTGAACTCTTGATTTCTAAAATAAGTATATGTGTGTATATACATTTATGTGTATGAATATTCCTTTGTGCATAGAAAAATTGTATATATGTTTACATTAATGTGTATAGACATTCACATATTTCCTAATCCTGTTGGCTGAAAACATCAAGAAGCAAAGATACCCCAGTAGCAATAAACACAGCACTAAAATCTTGGCCTCTAATGCTATTCTCCGTTAAAAAGAACCAGGGATCCTCAGAGACATGGCTGATTCAAGAGTCAGGACCCTTAGGTATATGATAAGACCACAGCACTTTGTAAGAAATTAAGAAATTATTTTAAAGAGGTCACAAGGACAGAAGACCCAGATTGAAGAGGCTCCCACTGGTCAAATCTGGAACAATTTGAGCCCAAAATAATTTAAGTAATGAATTATAAATAATTGGGGAAAAGGAATTCATAAGTCTCTATGATAAAGAGGTAAATAAGTAGGAGTGAAGGGAGGGATTTCACGGGGGAACACAGAGGGCCAAGTGAAAAACGCGGACAGAGTACTAGAGATGGAAAGACAATTTTGTGACCATCTTGGTAAAGATTAATTAGACAAGAATTACCAATTGATACTAAATATAGGAGAAGGCTTGAAGAAGGCAGGATATTTACATGGTCGTAAAGCATTTCTCCATAAAATGATCAAAATTAACATAACTTATGGGGGACAAATGGGTACTGCATTTCTCCAGATATGATACTCTGAGGAAAGACCACCACCCATGCAACATTGCTGCTGAGAATTTAATCCTCATCCTGAGGAAAGGGCAAACAAAAACTGAAGAAAAATTTAGTCGAAAAGTGGGGGGAGGGTCTATTCTTCAAAATTGTCAATGTCATAACAAGACAAATTAAAGCTGGAAAAATGGTTCCAGATTAAAAGAGGCTAAAGAGATAATGACACCTGAACTTAATACCCAAAGCATGTACTGAAGGAGGGGGAAATGTTATAAAAGACACTATTAGGAAAACTCACAAAATTGGAATGTGAAAGGATTAGACAGAAATAATGCATCAATGGAAATTTATAAAGTTGATAACTGTACTATGGTTACATAAAAAATATAACTATATACCCATTAGGAAATATACAATGAAATATTAAGGGATAAAAGGCCATGATGTGTGCAACTTACCTTTAAATGGTCCAGAAAAGTAAAAACCAGATAAATACATAGATTGATAGATACATCAACAGACAGGTAGATAGATAGAGTTCAGAAATGATAAAGGAAATGGGGTGAAATATTAACAATAGGTGAATGTGGTTTAAGTGTACTATTTTTGGTTTTGCAATATTTTATAAATCTAAAATTTTTTCAAAAAGTTAAAAACAGTTGTCATTTGTTATTTTAAATGTTTATAGCAGGTGTCCTGCCAGTGGTAAGTCTAGCAAACATGATGCACCAACCATGGTATTCTTGGAAAGCAGCTCTTGAAAATAATAAGAAATTTTGAATTAAACTTTTTGCACACTGAGACTTTAGTATTTACTCTTAAAGCCAGAATATCTTTGGGAGGGGAGGAGTGAAGCCTCCTGTAAAGAAGAATCACATAAAGGATGCTAGTAATGTAGCAAAACCCACATTTTTATTTCATTACATTGAAATTTAAATTGTACTTTATAGAATTCTCTCTCTCTTACCACCTCAGATATTAAACAAAATACACAATGAGAAGTTGCATGTTTTAAAAGTATTTCTTGAGCAAAATGTAATAAAAATGTATGTTCATACTAGAACATTAATCCTGTCCTTCCTAATTAACTATTGCATTTTTCTTTCATCAGGCTCTGACCTTTAAGGTTTTCCTGTTGTGTGTGTGTTTTAATGTCTAACTTTTCTGGAAAACATACAGAGGTCATAATAAGGCATAATTATATACAGTATACAATTTTCTTTGGCCTTTTTCAAGTGCTAATTTAGCTATCATTTCTTCCTATAGAATTTTTATAAGAAATACTTTTTAAATGAAAGACCTTTCTTCAGTTTTGGTATGAATTATACATTCAATAAGCATTTAATGTAGGCAGGAAATTTAGCAAGGTATATATGGATGTTAAAAACACTATTCACTATAGTGGTCCTCCCTTATCTTTGAATGATACGTTCCAAGACCCCCAATGGATGCCTGAAATCTGGGATAGTATGAAATACTATACTATATATATATATATATATATATATATATATATATATATATACACACACACACACACACACACACACACATATATGTATATATATACATATACGTATACACACACACACACGTTTTTTCCTACACATACATACCTATGATAAGCTTTGATTTGTAAATTAGGCACAGAGATTAATAACAACAAAACAGAACAATTACAACACTATACTCTAAAAGTTATTATACACTGTGGCTGCAACTTTTACAGTTTGTAACAGCAAAACTAGCATGGATTTCTTTTTCTTCCTTCACAATTTCATGGAAGAAGATTTGCTCTTACCATAGATTGTAGCAACCTAGGCATACTATTTGTTTTCTTTCCTTATTGAGAACTTTCATCTTTTCATTTAAAGAAAGCACTTTACAGCTTCTCTTTGGCATGTCCGAATTGCCAGCAACACCACTCTGGCACTTTAGGTTCAAGGGTTACCTGAACTCAAGCACTGTCATATCGAGACAGTCACTCTGATAACCAAGATGCTACTGGGTGACTAACGATGGGCAGCATCTACAGTGTGAAGACACTGGACAGAGAGAGGATTTGCCTCCAGAAGAGATGGGGAGGGACTGAGGGAGATGTCATTAAGCAACTCAGAACCATATGCAATTTAAAATTTATAAATTGCTTATTTCTGGAATTTTCCACTTAACATTTTTAGACTGCAGGTGACTGAAACTGAAAAGAGACTGTGGATAAGGGAGGACCACTGTAAATCCTTATTTATCTCGATGGCAAATGAGATAATTTCCTTATTATATAGAATGGATAGCACCAATCATAGAGCATTGTGAAGACTAAATTGAGTATGTAAAGTGCTTAGCACAGTGCCTGGCATACAGCAAGCACTCAAGGGATAATGATTTATTTTATTAGATTGATTTAAAGAATAATATCCACAGTGTGTTTACTTATTTAGCCTGATTTCCTGTAATTTACTCATCTACAACACTAAACAATAATTGGTAATCGTATGGTGATGCTGAACCATCAAGGATTAAATCTTGTTTAAAAATGTTTTAGTTGCCAGTAAGTCACAAATGAGTTAAATAATCAGACCCTAGGTTTGATAAGAATAGTGTGTGGTTCAATCATTCTGAATCAAACAGAATCAAAAAGTTTTTAAAAAACTTTTTACCCACTAGAGCATTATTTCTTTCCTACAGAAAATGCCTCAACCTTAAATGATTAGTAATTTAACTTACTAAAAAATATTTTAAAATACGGTTTGCATGGGAAGACATCACTGGTAAATTAGAAAAGAATATTTGGAACTTAGAACATGAATAGAAGTGTTTAGAAAAGAGGCAAATGGTATATATGTAAAAATGGAACTATTTCCTGAAAAGTTAAGGAGTTTTCACTTTATAAAACCTTGCCGTAACCATCATTAGTTATTTGAGATCGGCAGGGATGAGAGCACAAATATGAAGACTGATTTGATTTTCACATCATTTTAATAACAAGATAAATTTCAGCAACTTGGCTTTCTATATAAAAAGACACTTTAAAATAAATGAAACATATTAGCAAGCAAGCAAACACACACACACACAAAGGGAATTATTTGTTTTGAATTGCTGACAGTGTAAGTAACTTGATCAACTGATAGACCCAAACTAATTCTATAAATCTTAGAGTATTTTTTATAAACCAGTGGTTAGGGAATATTGGGATTTAAAAGACGATCTTATGCATTTTTATGTTCCTAATGCCTTCAATCATTTTAAGTCCTTGAATAAATTTCACTGAATAATATTTGTTTTACATCTGTAATGGCCCATTTGTTTATAGAGTTAGGTGTCTTTTAAAATGGCAGGTTAGGTTTAAGTAAAGGCAAAGAAATGTTTTAATAATTTCAGGATTGTTTCCTATTACATCATATTTTTATGCATTTGTGTTAAATTAATAAAATCCACTATCATATATCTTCATGCCATGAAAAAAATTACCAAATCTACATCTGGTGATCCTAGTCAAACTTCTCCGTATAAAATGAATAAAGAAGGGAGAAAGAAAAATGTTACAGTCTAAAACGTTGATGAACATGACAGGTTACAAGGTATAGACACAAAAGGCTTTGAGTGTATCTGGAAAATCTTGATGTTCCGTTATCGTATGACTCTGTAGTTAGCAGTGGGTGAAGCAAGTTACCTGGGCCAAGTCATCAGGGCTGGCCATTTTTCCAATGTAACTTTGAGGCCAAGTTCTGTTGCATTTTACATTTGCTTTTTGAATTCTTTTCTGAAGAACATACCAGAAACCTCAAGTTCTTTGTGGCTGTGGATTTTCTGGGGTCACATATACATGCACAATGGGGTTGATTCTCTTGTTCTTTGGGTGCCCTCTCCCAGGTCTGGGGGCACTTCATTTCAAGCAGGAGAGTGCAAGCCTCAGTAGCAGTGGTTCTTAAATATGATGTCACAAGCAATTTGTAATCAATAATAGAGTACCAAAATTTTAGAATACTTTTTTGAGTACGAATTAGATTGCCTTCGAAGTTACCCTTAATGTCACTCCAATCAGCTGCGTTAAGATACTCTGCTTGAGTAAGAGAGAAGGGGGCAGAGAATTCCCTGCACTGAAAATTGTTTAGTGATGTTTGGCAAACAATTACTATCATCTGAATATTTGTGTACCCCAAAATTTATATGTTGAAAACTAATCCCCAATGTGATAGTATTAAGAGATGGAGCCTTTGGGAGGCGATTAAGTTGTGAAGTCTTCATGAATGGGATTAGTGCTTTTAGAAAAGTGGCCCAAGGGAGCTTGTTCATTGCCCCTTCCGCCAGGTGAGGATGCAGTAAGAAGGTGCATCAACGAAACAGTGAGCCCTCCTTAGACACTGAATCTGCTGGCGCTTTGATCTTGAACGTCCCAGTCTCCAGAACTTTGTGCAGTAAATTGTGTTTTTAAAAAAATTTTATCTTTATTTTTTTAAACGTATTTTTATTTTTGAGATGGAGTCTTGCTCTGTCACCCAGTCTGGAGTGCAGTGGTGCGATCTCGGCTCACTGCAACCTCCACCTCCTGGGTTCAAGCAATTCTCCTGCCTCAGCCTCCCCAGTAGCTGGGAGTACAGGTGCATGGCACCATGCCTGTCTAATTTCTTGTATTTTTAGTAGAGATGGGTTTTCACCATGTTAGCCAGGATGGTCTCGATCTCCTGATCTCGTGATCCATCCACCTTGGCCTACCAAAGTGCTGGGATTACAGGCAAGATCTGCCGCGCCTGGCCCAATTCTGTTGTTTGTAGACAACACAGTCCAAGCAGTCTGGGCAGACTAAGACAGTCTTACACATATGAAGTGTGAATGAATAACTGACATTCTTGATACGTTTTAAAGTTCACAACTTACCCTTATAGCCCATGCTTCATCCATGTAAGGCAAGGGTCAACACACTGTGGTGCATGGGCCTATCCTGGTTTGACCTGTTAGCTTCAAATAATTTCTACATGTTTCAGTAGTTTAAAAAATCCTGTGTGTTGCAATGGAAAAGAGACGAAAAGTCGTTTTATGCAGACAATGATTTACTTCAAACACAAGGACAAATAAGCGCTGCATAATTTCTGCTTTGGTGAGAATTCATTAATCAAGGGCCAGAATGGTCTTTTGGCATTGGCCAAAATGCTTTTGCCAAAGAAACCATACTATCATGGGTCTGACCTGCACACATCACTCTATTATTTTACTCTAGACTCTTCAGAAATGACAATGTTATAAAAGCCCAAAGAAAAACAGAATAAAAGCACAGGGAAACTGTTCAAGATTAAAAAAAAAAAGACATGAAAACTAAAAGCAGTATGTGATCTTTGTTTGAGTCATGGATTAAAAGAAAAACAACTGTAAGAGGACATAATTTGGGTATTTAGAGAAATATTGTATTATTACATTTTTGTCTTTGAGATGGAGTTTCACTCTTGTTGCCCAGGCTGGAGTGCAGTGGTGCAATCTCAGCTCACTGCAACCTCCACCTCCCGAATTCAAGCAATTCTCCTACCTCAGCCTCCCAAGTAGCTGGGATTACAGGCACCTGCCACCACACCGGGCTAATTTTTGTATTTTTAGTAGAGACAGAGTTTTGCCATGTTGGCCAGGCTGATCTCGAACTCCTGACCTCAGGTAATCCACGTGCCTCTGCCTCACAAAGTGCTGGGATTACAGGCATGAGCCACCATGTCTGGCCAATGTGGCACTTCTTGTGTGTGAAGATGGTATTCGTAGACTTGTAGAATGCCCTTGTTCTCAGTTAATACATGCTGAAGTATTAGCAGATGAAGTATTATACTCTTTAATTTCAAATGATTTAATAATGCAAAAAAGTGTGTGTGTATACAGAGAGATGAAGTAAATATGGCAAAATATTAACAATAAATGAACCTGAGTGATGAGTACCAAATATCTTTGTTCTATTCTCAACTTTTACATAGAACTGAAATTTTTCAAAATGAAAATTGAAAGAAGAATATGTAGAAAAAAGATATAGCAGTAAATTTACTTAATTCAAGTTATATTTAAAATATAAGAATTATATATTTGAAAAGTTAATCTTTAAAATTCTAAAAATTTTCAAAATCATTTAGGAGCTAAAGCAAATCGACTCGTAAGAAATACCTGGATCATTTCACTGTTTGATGTTTTCATCTAGTTTGTCCCTAGGAATTATAGAATAGGCAAAACGTAGTCTGGATGAACCAAACACAACAAAATCATCAAACTCAGGTTCCCAGAAGCCCTAAATTTAGACTGTTCTGTTGTTGTATAAGATGCATATTTATTCAGTGACCAGAAATCTAAAAAATATTTTTCCTTCTGTAATTAAAACCACTTTACTTTTTCTGATCCAATCAGATCCAGAGGATTTTATATACCGTTTTGCTCGCTAGACTTTTAAAAATGTAGATCAATGTAATCAGAAACAAAGTAAATGAGATCATCATTTAATTTAGCGAAAAGCCCTGATCACTCTATTCAAGGACAGAAAAGGCACTTTCAGAAGAACAACTAAACCTTTGGAGACAGATAGCATGTGTTAGTTGCCTTTAGATACCCGATGCCAAACACAGTGCCTCACATAGGCAGCCAATTAATGACTGTTTGCTGAATGGCTGAATAAATGAATAAACGGAGGGAGTGCCCTGCTTTATACGGAAACAGGTTAGGTTTGAATTTGATGTAAGGAGAAGATTCAAGATGACTTAGGCACTGGACTGGGCCACTGAAGGAAGCCGTGGATTCTTATTTATTTATTGGTTGAAATTTACAATAGTAGAATAAACATATCTTGAATATATTTCTAGAGAAAACTTAGCACTTAAAGGTTCAGATACTTTTCTACATATATGATGATGAAGACAGTTCTTTAATTTCAAAAATTCTGTCTGTTAACATTCAGTCAGGTTGAAACGGACCTGAAAAACCACGACATATGAAGGGCAGTTGAGGGAACAGTGGTTGGGAGAGGATGAGTAACTGGCCTCAATTATCTTCAGGGTTGCCACGAGAAAGAGAGAGTAGAGATACTCTCGGCTGCTCCATAAGACAGAACTAGGACCAATGAGCAAAATGAAACGTAGGGTAGCAGGGTACTAGGAGGATTTTAGCAACCTAAGAAAGAACTTTCTAACAAAGAGATATGCCCAACAGTGGAACAGTTTGCCTTAACAGATAATGAACCACTGTCACTGGAAGTGAGTAGGCTGAGTTGGTGCGATTGTTTTCTATGGGTAACTGGGGAGGTAGTGCCTACATGGGGTGGGAGATTGAGGCTATTTTTCCTCTTCCAACCTGAAAAGGCATTTGTTCAACAAACCTGAAAACCATTCTACAAATTTGGTGTTAATACTAAGCAGATAATTAACAAATACTTTCAATACCACAAGGTCTTCTACAAGCATGTAACAAGTAAGGAAAACATCATTGACAGTTTGTTTTTTGAATGTTTTACCAGTAGATGTAGACTTGACATTAGTTACTAACCAAAGAAAATTTAGGTTGTCTCAGTATGTAAAATGATGCCATATCCCAACAGATGTCTAGAATGCCCTTAGGAATTTCAAAGACTCTAGAATTTGTTCTTTCTCTACATCCTGGGCCACTATACTTGTGTACTCTGTTATTGCAAACTGAGCTTATTTTCCCTGGCCGCCCCCTAACTGGACAATTATCTCTAGTCTCTTTCCCCTATAATCCTCTTGAACACTGCAACTAGATGTCTGCCTAAAACCACTTTTGAACAAATTACTACCTATTAAAAAGCCTAGAATAATTCATCCATTTAGAACTATGTATGGAAAAGATTAGAAGAGGCATAAAATACAAATAGTTATTAAAGTGGTAGAATTACAGATAAGCATCATTTAAATATTCTTGGTGTGGTACTAATGATAAATAAAATCAGGTGCAAAACAGATGCTACAAAGTGTCCCTATTACCTAGCATATTACATACAAAAGCTCCAAGTTAACTTTTTAAAAGACCTTTCATTAAGTCCTCCCAATTTACTTTTTCTCCTATTACCCCTGCAATAAAGTTGCATGAATATTCCACTAACTTTTCACTGTCTCCAAGCCCTTTTTCATCCTCCTTATCCCTCACTGCTGCTTCTCTCATTAAGCCTCTATCATTACATTTGCTCTCTTCCTCAGCTCTGCAACAAACATTTCATGTCATTTGTGTGTTCTCTTGTCCCTAATGTGAGAGAGCCTTCTGAGGGCAGGGCTTTGTCTCTTTGTTCAACATTGCATCTTCTGGATCTAGAACAGTGCCTTGCAGGTAAAAAGTGTTTCTGAACTATCCGTTAAATGAATGATTGTCATTACTGTGACTACATGAACCCACCACATTCTCTACCTTTGAAATTCAATATATATTGATTTTCTATTGTGATTTTATATTGCATTGTACTTTTTTCTAGTTGTGTCCATGTTTTAGTGTCAAAGAGATAGATGTCACCATGTCACCTAACATAATCCTTTAATTCAATAAATTTTTATTGACTACCTACTGTGTCAGGCACTTAAGTAGGTGTTACGATATAAATTTAAAACTGCATTTAACAGAAATCAATAAAGGCCAAATGGAATATTTCTTTGCTAATTTCTTTTACACATAAATATACCTGAAATCTATAAATAATAGTCAACTTTTCTACCATCTTTCTTTTCTACCAGCTTTCTATCAAACTCATTCAAAATAAATATTTAAAATAAATTAAGACACTCAGGGTATCCTGATATCCAACATCAAATCATTAATGATAAGTAGAAATAAAAAATCTAGTATAATTTTTTATTGGTTTGGGGGAACTGACATTTAATTATTTGCAAGATCTTTATAGTGACCAGAAAGACTTTGAAAACTGAAGGCTTTATGTCTAGTCTCGAGTTTAGGTAATGTTAAGCCTCTTAAGCAATACGAATATTTTTGGAAGCTGCTGCATGCTATACTTTTTCAGAACCAGATGCAACAATTTGGTAAAGAACACAGTAGAAGAGATCACTAATTTTCCTTTTCCCCCAATAATCTGTGTTTATTATGCCAATTTTAATGACCATGCAATCTAATGGATTTAAGGCTTATATTTTCCACATCACTAGACATCACAAACATGAAAGCATTTTATACTGTCATTATACATCAATGTTTGTACTTGGTTATACATATATACAGAAATTATTCACACATCTTAACCTTGCTATTTCCTCCTTTCAAACCAACATAATTTTACCATGAAAGCAGCTTTTTAATAAATGGTATAAGAAATACAGCAAGGCACACTTTTTTAAAAAACTTTTTTCTCATTACCACCTCAAGAAGCATAAAAAATGAAAATGTTGTACATAATTCAATAGTAGTATGTCACCAGTTTATAATATACAACACCATATGGTTGTTTCTTGAAGTGCTGCATAGATTATTTTTTAAATGAAATAAATAAAATGGCGCTTTTAATAGTTGCTTAATTTTGAAAGAAGGACCAGTGTTTCTTCTCTATGCTGCAATCAATTCAAATGTTGGCTTTTTAGGTAAAACACTTTCAATAAACAGAGTCATCATACCATGAAAAAAATCCAGATTGAAACAGGAAATTGGTCAAGTACTGGTGGGGGTCATTCTAGACAGGAGAATTTAATGCACCACCACTTGGTAAACTGCAGAACTTTAAAGAGTGGAAGAGAGGGGAGGAGGCAACAGAAAAGTCTAGCTGGAGAGAGAGGGTTGGTAGAGGTAGCTTGGGACAGGAATCCATGGGAGAACAAGCAGCTTTGCTGAACTTCAAAGACGATCACCTAAAGAGAACCAGTGCACACATTCAGATCACAAGGCTCGTGTGGAGAAAACACATTTGGAAGGAAGATTCATCTTGGGAGAAGTCAATGTAATAAACGGCAGTGACAAACATGATGGAACCAGAGACCAGCCCAGGGCGGGAGGATGAGGCCACCCCTGAGTTGCAGCCAGGCGTATCTACAAGAAACAAAAAAGTGACAAGAAAAGGTTTCAGAAATGTCTTTTTCATTAGCAAAACCAAGCCCTTTGAGGAACCATTGAAGGCTGCAATTGTGGGACTACTTGCTAATGTTCTGAAATAAAAAATACATAAAATATAAATAACTGTAATAGCCCAAGCTTCATATTACTGACAAAAAAGTCTCAATGTAGATGTGAAAAATACACTGATTTTTTTTTTTTAAGAAAAGATGTGGTTTCAAAGAAAACAAGTAAAATAATCAAGTTTGACCTTTTCTCTGGATCTCTTCCACTCTTTTGCCTGTGAACTCAGTTTTGAACATCAAAATACCTTCAAACCCAATATGAAAATGTGAGTCTGCTGATATCAAGTGATGCGGCAAAGTATTTACAATGTACAATGATTCCACAGACTGGGAACTGATAGGCTCTCAGGCTTAACCCTTCCTGCAGTTATTTTATGTATGATATTGAACAATTCCACTATTGTATAGTGGTGAAATATTCATAACATTGTGATTATCCTAAGTGTTTCAGCCCATATAAAGATATTAACTGGAGCTTCTAGCTCAAATAGTAATGCATTTCATTTAAGGTACATACAGCATTGTGGAAATGAGATGGATTCAATTATATTTGTATATCTCATGTCTTTGATATAAATTTGCTCCAAACTCTATCTGTTCTGCCTATTTCTAAATGGCTAAAAGCAACTGGTCAAATGTGAGGAGCACTCAAATTCCAATTTAGGCAATGCAGGCTGCAAGTATTGTAAGTCCCCTGACTAGCTCTCAAAGAAAGCTGGCTTTTGCTTGTCTGGGCTTAAACTGAGTTCTGACGTCTGATATCAGGTTGTTTTACTGCCCTTCAGGAACAAAATATTCTCTTTATTTTGGTCTCTGTTTTTCCACAATCTTTCAAAATGTGTTAAGATCCAGAAAAACCTGTTATTAACAAAAAGAGGTTTGGCTGGAGCCATGAGAAGGAAAGAAGAAAAATTAGATAAAAGAAGAGGGGGAGACAGAAACAGATGCGACGAAATTTGGTATAGTAAAATAATGCAGTAACACAAGAAAGCCTTGTGCATTGTTCAAATGCTGAGGACATGACTCGTTTGAAATCTGGCCACAGAGTAGGGGCTCCTTAGGTGAGGTAAATCTGGTCTTACTAAATGCTGGCATTTATATTTTCTCTGGATAATCAATTCTTTCAACTTGGCCCACTTGGAAATGGGCAGGCCAAATTGGCTGAGCACAGATGTGGGGTGTGTGTGTGTGTGTGTGTGTGTGTGTTTGATAGGCGATGCCCAATAACATCTTTGTTATTTGCATAGCAGGGCTAGTTATTCAGAAGTGCCGGATAATTTAAAGACACTTCACATCCAGCAAAACCTTGGTTTATTAAAGTGATTTTAAAGGTAAGTTTGATAAGATTATACCTGTATTTTCTAGTGAAAAATTAATACACAATCACCAAAGGCAGTTTCTTAAACTCGCTTGACCAGGTTTGGAAAATATCAAGCACTTGATGTCAATCCAATTAATAGAATGGGAATTGCACTGTGTATATGAGAAATGTTTTCTCTTACAGCTTTCTCAGTTTGTAAAATCTGAGCAGCAGCATTTAAAACTCTTTGTGTACTTGAGCTTTCACAAATACAAGTAATTGCCTAAAAACTAAAATCTACTGGCCACCAACCATCACATTTACAGACCAATAAAGTAGAAAAGGCAATAAAGCTAAAAAGTTCTAAAGGAAATATCTGCACTGTAAGTAAATACAGCTCCTCACCCCATCCCCAAAACACCACACTCAAATACATACACATAGTAAAACAAAACTCCAAACCACCAGAGCAGACCAAAAGGAAAAGGAAAAGCACATACTGGCCGCATGTGATGAGTTAAATTTTTATACCACAGGATTTATCCAGCCTGAAGTTTAGGGTTAAACCATTCATCAAAGATCAGAGGCTTATGATGAGGATTATGAAGAAATAACTGTCAGAATACAGCAAAAAGATTAGTGCAAAGTACATCTCTTAGGCAGGTCCTAGGAGGCACTCCAGACACACATTATGTGCTTCCTCCAAATTAGGCAGGAAGATCTGGATCTATCCAGTTACCTTTCCTTTGATGTGATTTGCTGTAACTGACCTCTCTATTTTTATAGAAACATGACACATAAACGAAAATAGTGAAAAGCACAGCAGTATGCCTGGAAATCAGTGCAAATGCAAACTATTAGACCACGTTAAAATTTCTCAAGCAGTTTCAGTGGGTTTTTAATTAGAACACAGTAAATAAAAAACCTCCGAAAATCTGAAAAACATTTTTTGTTACTATTGTAGACTATTTGCTATTCTAAATTATAGTTCTTCTGGATGGCATTATAAACATTTCATAATCTGAAAACTTATTTCTGGGGAAAAAAAAACCCCAGCAAATGGAATTTGTTGAATTTTACTGTCCTGATAAAAAGAGATCCCAACTGATGGTTTTCAAATGACTTTATAAACCACAGCTTTTTCTTTTTCTGAACTTGTAGAAAGAACAATGATAACAATTAAGCTTTTATAGACATGAAACCTCATATTTACCAAGCAATTTTGCTATGTATTCTTGACATTAAATACTTAGGGCATGTCAACATTTTGAGATTAAATAACTTGTCCTGGTTGACAGTATGTAACAACACGTGACCATTTATACCCAGTTATCCAATGCTAACGTCTGGTGAAAAATTTCAGGCATCCAGATGTTTGGACCACATGATACCGGAAAAAACCCTGAATAGGACCAATAAATATGGCTATTTGAATGGCTCTAGGCCTATAACAAGTCACTTGGGGGCGATGTGAGTTCTGCAGAAGTAGAATCTGGCTGCTTCTCCCTTTCCCCGATATAAGGCCAGGCATCACCAGGGCTTAACAAAAAATACTGCTGACTGGCAGGCGGGCTGGCTGCTAGTTTTACACTGTCCCTGCTTGTAAAATGTGAGGGTTACACAGATCCATCAACGCATTCACTTCCTCCAAGTCTAAAGATGGAACTGCTCATCATTTACATTTCATTTCAATTCTACGTCTATGTAAGAGAGAGAAGAAATTCCCAGAGGATCAAAAAAGGGAGAGTGCATCGCAAAGGCTTCTCCAGTGCCAGAGCTTCTGGAGCTCCAGATCTCAGCATGACTGGTGACTTGAGGGTCACAGTCACATGATGTCATGCTCAGAATGGTGTTGCTTTCAAGCCTTTATCCCCTTTCAGAAAACAAAATCAGCCAGGCTCTACCAGCCCTTCTGCAGAGGTTGGCAGAGCCAGCAGTACAATCGGTTCTAATAGAACTTGTTTTGAAGCAGCTTATGGAATTGCAGTTACTCTCCCTTAATGGTCAGTTTTACTGCATACTGATGGAGAATGTGATTATAGGGTGGACGTGTTTCACAGAAAATACATTTCTCTGTCTCCTACTTTTGTTCTCACTTGCAGCCAATTGTAAATAGAGTCTGAAACGCAGAAAATTAGTTGAGCTATATTAGCAAGTGGGATGCCTTTCTTCAGTTTTGCATACTGAGTTTATTTTTAGGGATATATGGTATAGATGGCCCCCCTTAGTCCCCATTTCTAGCAGCTCTAAACAGAATCACACATTTTAATAAGCTTAGGGCACAGGTGTTGCAGGAAAAAAAATAATGATGTTTGCCATTCATCTTTCAAATTAAATAATGTGTTTTTAAATAGTAACTTTTTTCATAATACATTATGGGAACAACATTTATCTGTCACATTTTAAAAGATGTATTTGTAATAAATGTAAATTACTTTTAGAAAATCAGTAATTAGGCTCATCAAAAAATAAACAATCTGCCACAAAAAAGATAATCTTTAGCATAGTTAAGTATAATAACTGTTATTTGAATAAGTTAACAAATTAGGGTAGATTGCTTCTGTAATTCATTTCCTATAGCACGAGTTTAGGTGACGGCATTAAGCTTCTGGAGAGGGGGGTAGAGGTGGCATTAAGCACCTCATACTTGGGTGAAATATGACTCTCACATTTGAAAGCTCAAATTTTCTTCTTTAAACTTGATTGAGAAAGCATATTCATCACTGGGGCTTAGAAATGGGAAATAACAGAATCTTTATGTCACTTTTAGAGATACATCATCTTGGAATTATCGATCAATAGCTGTCTTATTAAATATGAAGAGTGGAATGACTTTCTTAAAAAACTTGATGGAAATCAGCCTGTCACCTTCAGGCAAAATTCAAAAATTCTGTTTTTATCAAAACGCCATTAACTTGTCATGTATTCTCTCCGCATTTGCTTTCTGCGCCTGTTCTCAATCTGTGTGTGGATAAATAAGAGCCTGTTCTTTAGCACCAACTTTCCCCTCCTGTTTGAATCCTTAGACATGACCATGATTAGGATTTGTGACAGCACAGCCTTCCACTGGGGAAGCAAATGTGATGATAGTTACATTAGACAGAAGCATAAAAGGAAGGCCCAAATCAGGAGATGCAGCCTTTAGCCTAATCATTGTTCATCTCCAGGCACTGAAGAGAATGGACAGCTCTCTGTGCAGAAAACTGAAGTGGACAGCATTGTTACTGTGCATGCATTTTGATCACGGAGTATAACTGCGATTTGGATAACCTTTTTATTCTCCCTCAATGGAAGAATTTGATGCCTTAAATTGTTCAACTACTTCCTCAAATTTTGTATTCTTGCCAAAATGATGTAATAAAGACAATGTCACTAAGAATGTCAATGTTCCCTGTTTTTTAGATTTTTTAAAATTTTGCTTCACAGTTACTTTCATTGTTGGGAGCATTTCTTTCACCTAAATGTCTTATTCAGATAACTACCTGCCATGATTGGTCATTCTGACTAGCTTTTTCTCCTACCATGGTTTTGTTGACCTGAACTTAATATTGTAAAGACATATATGGCGGAAGGACTATACATACCTTTCAGTGAGATGATTTTCATGCTTGGGGAGGGGGTACATTCTACCTATGCATGTTTCTATGTCGTTCTTCACAACGGTTTACAAGATTTTCTTCACAGGTTAAAGTTTTGGGGCTGGGATGCAATGCAGCTTTGTCTGTTGGCTGATTTTCCTTCAAGGAGAGGTCTTGAACTTTAGATTTGGCTGAAGCAGCATTACGCTCTTCTGGCATTCCAGATTCACCTGGTTTTCCTGAACTTCCCTTTTCACTGTCAAGCCTTGAAGAAGTAAACTCTAAGTTTTCTGCACAGCCGTTGGAAGTTTGGAGTAAACCATTCATTTCATTTCCAACCTCAGCTCCTTTCTGAGGGGAAGAACTTGAAAGAGCCACTGTATCTGTATCATCGGCTAAACGAGAAATATCACTGAGCTCAGAAGAACATGCTGTTGCCTGCGGTGGTACTGCAGCTTCACTGGGAACTGCAGATTCATTTGGAGGAGCACTAGAGAAACAAGGCTCCTCTCCATCAGAGTCATCCTCAACACAGGCCTCAAAGAAGCATTCAATGTCTTCCTTGTCATCTAAGCCTGAGTCAGCAGTGTCTAGTGGCAAAGGAGTGCTGCTTTTCTCTTCTATGTAATTAGTGACCTCCCCACAATCACTGTCATGAGATGAGAGAGATAAGTACGAATAAAAGTCCCCTTTCCTCAGCTGGATGGGCCGGTGAGAATGTTCCAATACTTTCTCCTTGATTTGAGTTAATGAAGTAGGAGCAGCTACCTCGTTTTCAGGTTGAGATTTACTTTTTAGGGCTGTTGAAGCCATGTCAATGATTTCCTTAACAAAGTTGTGTACTGAACAATCTTCGGCATCTTTTTGATGGAAAACATCTGGCTCACAGTTGCAACAGGAAATGTCGCTGATAGAAGCATTTTCCTCTGTTCTGTTTTGTTCAAGTGCTAGGCAACAACCAGCAGATTTTCCAGCCATACTCAGTGCATCGTCAGATGATTTCAGTACATCAGAGTCTTGTTTGTTGTTAACCCTGGTTTCTAAAGCCAGTTCTGAGCAAGACTTCTCAGTGGGAGTAGAAGCAGTGCTTTGATTTTCAAAATGGTGGTGATTTGGGCATTTCTTTGGAAGATGTCTAACAGCTTGGGAAACAAATTCCTTGCCAGCAATATTTGAATCATCTGAACTATCCATAAATGCTTTACACTTACAATGCTCACTCCCTGAAATCTCTTTCCCATTTGAACCAAGATTTTTTGATACCTTTGAAATTCCATTGAGTTTGTCCTTTTGCCTTTCTGGAATACTTTCAATATTGCCATTTTCCACGTCAGCCACATATGGATCTTTATTAACTTTGAAAATAGTTTTCTTATTTTCACCCTTTGTCCCTAACTCACGGGTATGAGATGAATTCTTGCCATTTCCATTATTTTCAGAGGCACGTTTTACAGAGCCATTTAGAAGAGCCTCAATGTTCAGGGTATCAGAAGGATTGGTCATCTCGCTGCTACTAACATCTTTACTGCCCTTCATCTCATCACTGACACTGCACCTTTTCTTATCTCTTGTCAAAGGCAATTTTGGCCTAATCCAGGTCTGTAACTCATTCTTTATATAGTCCAGCCCTGACATCAAGTTGCAGTCTTCATAAATTTCATCATCTGTTGCAATACTGGAGTCGTCATCCTCATCTTTGATGCACAGCTCTTCTTCAGTCAAGGTAAGAGTAGAGCTGGAGAGCAGGTCGCTGTCATCTTCATCATCAGTGCACGCAGAGGTGCAAGAGACATTAACAATCATGCTGACATTTACATCGCTTTCATCAGCCACTGAACGAGTCAGACGCTTCCTGAATGATGCATTCGATTCTGGGATCTTGTTCTTGTGTAACACAATATCCTCTGAGCAAAGAGAGAGCTCGTCACTGCTGCTAAGTTCCGTTAGAGATGCCGCTGAGTCTTCATTGATAGAAGATGCTATGTCCAATGACATCTGGCCAGTAAAGGACATCTTTTGGGAACTGCTTTGAAGAGTGATATCGGAAACACTTCGCTTTATCTTTTGCTCTGAGGGGCTCTGGATATTCTCCAAACGATTCAGAAGATCCAATGTTCTTTTACTTAGTTCACCAACTGAGCCACTGCTAACGCTTATATCCCCAGAGCTGTGACAGCTAAAAAGATCTTCATTGCTTTTATAGGATGTCAACCAACTTTCTAAAGAAGTACTTCGCTGGAGGCTGTCACTGCCATTTTTAAAGACGCCCAATCCAAATAAATCACCCCCTGGAGAAAGGGACTCAATAGATGAACTACGAGATAAAAGAGAGAGCTGTTTGGCATTCTGCATGCCAGTGTATGTCTTTTCTATATTGCCACTTTTATATGAAATGCGATCCATTTCATGAGATGCACTTGCCAAAATCCTTTCATGGGGAGGTACATCTGGTTGTAACTCTGTAGTCTGATGTTTAGATTTGCAAGATTTTTTATCAAAATAAAAACCACGAAGCAGGGGATCCTCCACATGTGCTTTTTCGCTTTGTGATTGTTTCATTATCATTGGTAATTTGAGTTTTGAGCCTTGGAGGTATGAGTAATCATAAAATGTAAACACATCATGTTTTCCTTGTAATTCTTCTCCTAAACAATCAGGGGTATGTTTGGTAACACTGTTTAAATCTCCAACTTTTCCATTTACACAACCCACTGGTGAAATGGATGACTGAGAGCTATTTGGAAGCTTAATGCATTCCCCCTCATCTTTAAATTTTTGCTTTAACACGTTAGCTGCATCTCCCATTTGTGGGTCCAGATGTTCAGTTTCAAGGTTACTTGGGGACCCATCCACTGCACTCAGCAAGCACATTTCAGAGTTGGTAGTGGTTTCTGTGTCTCCTTCACTGACAATTCCACTCTCACTGCCTGAATTCTGGCTCATGTCTCCTCCATGACATGTATTATAGGGCTTTACCAAATTGGAACCCCCTAGAAGATCTGGCAAAGATTTGGTAGATGAAAATGAAGAGTCTTTACTGAGACTCTTAGTTAAAACATTTGGCTGTGTTATGCCAGTAACCTTTGGATTGTTTTTCAGAAATGGCATGTGGTTATCCTCATAGAGTTCGACATTGTGGAGGCTGTACACCTGGTAAATGTGTGGACTAGAGGGGGCAGTAATATTTGAGGCATACTGAGATCCTCCATGGTTACCAGCCTCCTGGTCATAACCAGGGTCCTCATTACTTGTCTCTCCAAGCTTCAAGGAAGCGATGACAGGTTGGGGTTCTTGATCAAGGTCATTTGATTCTTCATTCAAACTAATTAACTTGTTACTTATGTCTGTTTCATCCCATTCCAGGGCATCCTCACTCATCCCATTTAGGTCCATCAAGCCAGGATCAATCACATTCAAAGACTCCTGTGTGAGAGAAAGCAAAAAAAAAAAAAAAAAAAAGGAGAAGAATTAGGGAACACAAGCATGAAAATTTTATCCATTGAAAATCTCTTGGAAGAGTCAGGAAAGAAAACTGCCCCAAGTATGGACTTGAAAGATAGCCTAATTATCAACTCTGTTCCTCTCTGGAATAACATCCGAAAATTATTGAAATAGGTTTTTTTATCAATAGTAATTTGTTACTGAAGGCAATAACAGAGATTAAAATGTAAGATTATTGTTGTCAAATTGTAATTTATGGAATTAGCCATTTCCTATTGATTCATCTACATTTTTAATCTTGGATACAGTGAAGATGAAACTATCAGGTAAATGAAGGTCAAAAGAGTATAGCCTACGACATCTCCTAAGGTATATTTGCACTGATAGTATTTTAGTTCTGGAGTCCATAGCAGAATACTATCTGCAGCCACACGTGGCAAACTCCTTCTTGCCTCTATTCCTGGGTTCTCCGTTTTAAGCAGCTTTTGCCTAGAAACTTAAAATAGAGTTGTAGCCACCATGCAGAGCATTTCATGGGCCAGAGGCACATGACTGTGTACCCCTTCCTCTGTGTTCTGTTTAGGGATCTGTCTTTTCAGATTGTGGCCCTGCTCCCAATCAGACATAAAATTAGCAACACTTGTCTAGTTTCTTCACCTGTATCTTCCTAGACCCTGAGTGCTCCAGGGCAATTTCTTAGTCAAAGTTCTCTCAGCCCCTTTCTTTTCCAATCTCTCTCTGTGACAGAGATTTCACTTTGGTCCTTGTGAGTGTGGCTCACTACTGTTAGTCCGGCCCCATTTGTTATAGTCAGGAACCTCTCACTCCAGCCCACAGCAGCCCCGGAATAACTATCTGAAGACGTTCCTGACCACCCCAGGATGAAGTAGCCCAGATTCCTTTACGCTGCTCTCTGCTTGCCCACTGGGCCCCTTGATGTTTCCTTGGACTTCTTGGCTCTCCCTGTTTAGATAGAGCTTGACATATCCTGGGACACAGTAGCTGGCTGGGCTCCTGGACTCTGTTCAGATTACTTCACTGTCCTTACTTGCTCTCCAGCTGTTTGAATTCATGCTAGAACCAAGAAAGGTGCCATATATATATATATATATATATATATATATATATATATATATATATATAGTGTAGGCCTTGATAGGCTCACCTACAGACAGAAACACAGAGCTTCTAGTTCAGCTTATGCTTATGCAGGGTAGCCAAGCAGATGAGCATGGCGCTAGAGCAAGCAGACTGGCTGAAGGGCTGACTTTGCAGATTACCGTACACATGACCTCGGGCAAGTTGCTTAACCTTTCTGAGCACCAGTCTTATTACCTGTAAAATGGGGATAGCACTACCAGTTTTTCAAGATCATTCTGAGTATTAAATAAGCTAGTGCCTGTGAAGTGCCGAGGAGGCTGGCAGTTTTAGGTGGCTATAATTGTTTGTTTGTTTTTTTTTGACACAGGGTCTCACTCTGTCACTCAGGCTAGAGTGCAGTAGTGTGATCATGCCTCACTGAAGTCTCAACCTCCCCGGCTCAAACAATCCTCCCACCTTAGCCTCCCAAGTAGCTGGGACTACAGGCGTGTGCCACCACACCTAGGTAATTTTTTATTTTTTGTAGAGACAGGGTCTCACTATGTTGCCCAGGCTGGTCTTGAACTCCTGGATTCAAGTGATCCTCCCACCTTGGCCTTCCAAAGTGCTGGGATTACAGGTGTCAGCCACCACATCCAGCCAGTAGCTATAATTCTTAAAACATGGAGAATTGCTCTAGTGTGGTCTTAAGTCGATTCATAATTTCTCTGCCTGCTTCATTCTCTCCTTTACATCATACCTTTCAATTTGCTATTAAAACCACAAAGGATTCATGACATGGTAGAAAGAGAGCTGTATCACACAGCATAGCAACAGGCCAGCATATTTCTATTACAAGTCAGAATTACTTTAACTGTCTGGTTGAAAAGCAGACCATGATGCTTTATTCTTCAGTAGTGGGGGAATAGCTTCACCTGCAGCGCATTAGCAAAACTTTCTTAAGAAGCCCTCAATCATTCCTGAAACTAATAGTTAAAGGGTACCACACAAACACATTAAGTATAAAATACCCATTAGCACTTTATTATATTGGGTATGTAAGATATTATCTGTATAGCCTACTTAAGTTTAAGAGTCCAGTTATAAGGTAAACATTAATTAAGGGATATTTTTTAATTTTCTAAGAGAAATCTTCCCCACTGCCAATGTTACAGCAGTTAATCTAGTACACCAGCAATCACCACAGTCGCTTAGGTATGGAGTACATTCACTGTGATGAATTTTTATTAGAATTTCTGTTTATTCTTTGCTTGCTGATAAAGGAAGTACTAATGACCGGTTAGTATGCCTAAGGAAAAAATCTTCAGCTGTAGGAACAATCAATCAGTCTAATCAAATAGTATATTAATTTCAAATACTATCTTGGCTGACACTGTACTCTGAGATAATTGAATTAGTCTTTCAAATGAGCCTTTTTTGTAACTCTCTGGTTGACTTTAACATTTAGCAGCACAGATTTTCCACAAGGATCCCAAACCTAGGGGCTCACATGGATATGCGGGAATTGTGCCATCTGGATGGGCTGGGAGCTCAGCCCAGGTGACGCCTGCAACTCAGACTCATCTTCCATGACACAGTCGTTTTCTGACCAAATGCTGCCTTTATGGCTTTACAAATTCAAGTCTAAAAAACTGTAAAACTTATAGCAGCATCTAAAGGAAAAAAATCCTTTGCTCAATGAAGTACAGTTGACTCTCCATCTCCATGGGTTTCCGAATTCATGAATTCAAACAACTGCAGATCAAATATATTTGCAAAAAAACTTCCACAGTTACAAAAAGAAAAACTTAAATTTGCCCTGTGTCAAGCGATGTGTAGGCATTGTATTTAACTACTATAAGTAATCTAGGGATGATTTAAAGTAAAGAGAGAGGATGACCATAGGTTATATGCAAATAATAAACCATTTTATATCAGGGATGTGGGCATCTGAGGATTCTGGTATCTGTGTGTGTGTGGTGGGGGAGGGACATTGACAAACCGCTATAGTTGGAGTGGAAAATTTCCATAGGAAAAGATTAAACTTTCGGATGTAATATTGTTCTTTTCTTAACTCTCTCCTCTTATAAACCTCTTATATTTATTGTGATTTCTGAAAATTTTTTAAAATGTAAATTCCAGGAAATATCTGACAGGATCCATTAGAAAATCATTCACTTTAGACTTTATATTTTTTCATATAAAAAAATGCTACTCACTCTGCCCTCACTCATTCCCTTCATGTTGTGGATTAAATTCTGTCAATATTTTAAATAACATCTCCATTTCCTCAGGATTTAACCTCAACCATAAAATATACCCCTCGGGCAAAAAAGTGGGAAAAGTTTCCAAGAAAGATATTAGAATATTTACATAACTAAAAAAGTTCTCTTCGGAAGAAAAGATTGCATATACAAAGATGTAACTGATGGGAAAATTATTTGGTTGAATGCTGTCTTTGATGATAGCCCAACATAGCCAATAACGCTCAAGCTAATCAAACGTTTGTTTTTGTTGTTTTCCTAGAGGAACTATTTGGTACTTTTTTTTAAAGGTAGAATGTTCCTGTCTTTGATATAGTGATAAATCTAATTGAATTTAGACAAAATCTAAGAGTATTTGAATGAAACCAAATGGATAAGTAGTAGTAAACGAGGTTCCAAAAGAGAGCCTGTAATTCCAGAAATAATTCTGAATTAATTCATGCAAGGGTCTTTTCTTCATAAACTTGCTGCATGGGTACAGAATGCTGACCCAAACCAGGCACTATATAAATAATCTCTCTCTCTCACACACACACACACACACACACCATTCAGATCTGCTCAAGAAACAAACGGAATTAATTAACGCTAGTTTATTATTTTTATTCTTGAAAGCATTATTTATATTAGCACTATACAGAGAAAGTAATAACAGTGGCTAGAGAAATGATGACGATGATGATGATGACGAAAAAGAAGAAAGAACCAAGATTCCAACTGTGGCAAGTAATACACATCTCAATTAACACCCTCTGCATGTGTATGGCTTTAATTGAGTTAGGTCTCCCATGATTGCACTTCAATTTTAAGTTTTTGCTTAAATGGTGGGTATACGTAAAAGATGAGAAACACTTTATTAGCTAAAGAGTAAAGATAAAGGAACTTGACCATCTACAAAATGATAACCTAATAGGGAACTGATATAGCTACCTCTGGATACCTTTAATTCCCTTTAAAAAGTTGCATCTTGGAGAGAGATCCAAGACGGCGGATTAGCAACAGCTCAGTATTGTAGCTCCCAGTGAAAGCGCAGAGAGCGAGTGGATGCCACAATTTCAGACGAATTTCTGTTGCCCACAAACTGGGAGCTACCCAGCGGAGGAGCCACACGGGTCGCCAGCACAACTCTTTTGGCCGGCGCAGCACTTCTCGGTGCGGAGTATACGGGACTGGGTGCCCTTTAAGTCAGGCTTAGCTGGACCCATCCCCACAAGGAGAACAACAATTGGAAGTGCTGAGGACTGAGAGTTTCACAGTAAGCACAGCTGAACCCGGGAAGGCCTAGCTCTGTGGGGAAAGGGCATCCGCCAAAGGAAAACTAAGAAACAGAAAAAACTTCATCACCAACAAGCTGGACGTCCACTCAAACCCAATCTGAAAGTCAGCAATTACAAAGACGACAGGTGGATAAATCCACAAAAATGGGAAGAAACCAGTGCTAAAAGGCTGAGAACACCCGAAATCAGAATGCCTCTCCTCCTACAGGGGATCACAGCTCCTCATCAGCAAGAGAACAAGGCCTGACGGAGAATGAGTGCGATGAACTGACAGAATCAGGCTTCAGAAGGTGGATAATAAGAAACTTCTGTGAG